>JANHFX010029723.1:0-27500 GCA_027560015.1 Chloroceryle amazona
TTTTTTTTTTTTTCTTTTTTTTTTTTTCTTTTTTTTTTTTTTTTTTTTTTTTTCTTTTTTTTTTTTTTTTAATTGAAAACATTGCGCTGCAGTTTGGGTGTAATCCTGGCGGTTTTGGAGCACTTCCCTAATATTTCGGAGATGAGTAGCAGAGAAGGGGCGTTCGTTGATGCAAAGGGGAGGGAGGCGGCGGGGCGGTGGAAGCGTTGCCCCGGCGCAGGAGCGGGTGCGGACCTCTCTGCGCTCGCTTCCTTCAGTCAGCTACAGCACTTGGTTCATTCACAGCCCAACTTCGAATTGCTTGAGCCGGTAGTTTGCAGAGGGGAGGCAGGTATGGAAGTTGTAAAAGCCACTAGGAACTTGTAAAATTTGCAGCCCCTGCGCGCTTTGAGGGGAACGGCGTTAGAGAAGTTGCTGACTTCCAAATAGCGATGTCACCAGAAGTTTTACTCTTTGCGATACAGCCTGGCACAGCGGGAGGTTTTCTTTCACTCTGC
Source organism: Chloroceryle amazona (assembly GCA_027560015.1). Lineage (NCBI taxonomy): Eukaryota > Metazoa > Chordata > Aves > Coraciiformes > Cerylidae > Chloroceryle > Chloroceryle amazona. Next base: position 498 of record JANHFX010029723.1, read on the forward strand.
TCCGCGAAGTTGCCCTCTCTATGAAGGCACGGTTTCGCTCTGTAGTCGTTATTAAAGAAGACGCGCGTAGTTAGAAACTGTGTGAAAAAGCGACTTCCCACTGCAGCAGCCGATTCTAAAGAAACTTTTAATTTTGTTCTTCAAGAAACGCGAGTACTTCTTGGATTACTTTTCTACCTTGGTATAGAAGGTATGGTAACATTGCCAGACATCAAGGAAAGCATTCTGCTTCCAAAACTGTTAAAAGTTTGTAATGGTGTGTCAAAAAAATATTTGTCATTTATGATTGCTAATTGTCTCCAAAAAGTGATGTTTTGTGGAGTGCAAGAATTGTTAGACTGGTGTGGCTTAAACTATGTAAATTAGTGTATGATGTTGCTCCTTTTTATCTTTTTTTTTTTTTTTCCTTCCTCTCTTTGCACTGAGTCTGCTTACACATATAAGTGCAAGTATATTGTTCTGTAAGGACTTTGCGTAGGGATCAAAAGTTAGAATGAGAGCTTTCTGACTCGGTATTTCTATTTTCAATAGCTAGATGCTACTGAGGTTATATCCATATGCGTTCACTGTCCAGCCATACAAAAAAAACCCACCCAAATGAAATCAACCTGATTATATTGCATGCATTCACCCTAACAACCCATTTGCTAGACTTTAATAGTCTAGTTTTAAAATTGGAAGCTGTAATGCATTGTAAGGGCCAAATCCTTTAAAAGATGCACTGTTAGCTTCAGTTGACTGCTCACATCAGTTGTAACTCGTATCCTGGAGTACCATGTAGTATGACTATTAAACATTGTAAATGGTTGTTGAAATGCAAAGAAAAAGCATATTAATGTATTCCAGTTAGAAGTAAGTACTGAAATTCCTTCCAGATACTTGGAAAGACTTTTTCTGCATCAGAGCATGTTCAGAGTGGCTTTTGGGACTGCTCTCTCACCTTGCTAGTGAATCGCACAGTTTAAGTTGTTCAGAGTCCTAGTGAAATGGAAAAATTAAGGATGGGATGGCTTTCTTATATGGAGACGTAGTTGCTTCTGAATTTTCCAAAACAAATTTTTGCCTTCAGCTAACTTTGTTTATTCTTTCTCTTCAATAATTTTAAGTCAAAACAGCAAGACTAGATCTGTTCATGTCACCGTGAAAGCCAGTACTCCTCTTCATGGGTTCATATAGCAGTAGCATACAGTAGTTCATACTACATCCCTTTTCCAAAAGGTGTCATCACTTACATGCAGAAGCTTCTTTCTAATCTTGACATGCTCTGCTTTGATTTTAACTCATAAATATTTGTTTTAAAAAATTAAAAATACAGGATATACTGCTTAGACTGCCATATCCCCCCACCCCCTCAAAACACCTCAAGGTCTTAGCAAGGCTCTACCAAGTTTTATTTTGATGGGTCTATGCCTTATTGCTTTATCAAAGCATTTGACACTGCTGCATGTGGATGCAATAAATTAAGTGTAGACCAAGAACTTTTAAAATGATAGCTGTCCTTAGCAGAACTGCATGGGGGAAGTGTCTAAAATACTGCAGAGCTCTGCACTTTCATTAGTTCATGTTTCTATTATCCCAGACTCGCTTCCAACCTTAAAGATTTTGTCACAGATATTATTATTGGTAATTATCCATGTGATCTTTGTTTTTGTTTTTTTTTTTTTTTCCTTTTTTTTTGAGTGAATAGCCTAAACTCAGAATGGGGTATACTGCAAGTTTTAAAAAAAAAAAAAGAGAGAGAGAAATTGATACCCTATGATAAGGTAAATAAAAAGCCAAGGAGAAGGCATGTTTATCCACCAATTGAGAAGACCGAAGTCATTCAAAGTCCAAAGCTGGACATCCTCAGGAGACAGGATTTCAAACCTAACACACTGAAACCTGCAAGAGTCAACTGCCTCCAGGGTACACCTTCCAGGGGAATTGACAGGAACACAGAGGCATAATGTGGAATTGTACTGACTGTCCCAGTTCAGCCAGGAAGGATCAGTGGACCCCACTAATTAAAGAAGGATCACTAGTCTCTCTGGCCCAACATACTGATGGGAAGACAGGGCAGAGGACTCTCATCTCTTTGCCATTCATGCTCCCAGTAACTGGAGAAGCTTAGACGCTGATCCTGTGTGCATCATTTATCCCAGCTGTGAATTTCTCAGGGCAGCTATGTAGCTGCAAGTGGGCAAAGTTGGTGTATTTTTAGTAGGTCCCATTCTCAGGAGCTGCAGTAGAGAGACAAGCTTGTCATACACCTGTGACTTTCCACCTCGGCTCCCAGCTGCCATTGTTCACCCCGGGAATGGTCAGGTTGCATGTTTCCTTATATAAGCATGAATGACACCTTTCCCATTTGCAGTACATGCAGTGTACAATAAAAAACGCAATAGTCTCCATCTCGGTGTTACTGCAGCAGTTTTTCTTTCCCCTGTGGACCTTAATACCAAAACCCCAGTCTGCTTCCTACTTCCACTGCGTAGCAGTGCAGAAATGTAAGTGGAGAATCAATATACAGAGTTTTACAACAATGCAAAATTTGTTTCCATCATTAAAATTGGATAACTCCAAAATGAGGCCAGAACCATTTCCAGGCATATTTTATTTGAGCTTAGATACTTTGTACCCTAACACCACAATCTTGCAGAAAACAAGGAGATCGGTCCAGTCTGTATTTCAGCAAGAGAAAACAAGGGCATAATGAACTGTATGCTGTTCTGGAATATCATTTTTGGCAACACTTTCTTAAAAAGTCCAGAGGATATCAAAACTCATGGATTACAGACTAATTGTGTGGCTTTTCGTCAGGAAAAACTTTCACTGAAGACTTGTGGGATTTTATTTTCTTTTTCATGGTGTTTGATGTTCAAGAAGAGCTGAGTCCATAGTGAATTTTACTGCTTTTCAGTCAAGATTCACATATGTACTTGATTATACTTTGACCAGTCATTATTTTCTATTATTATTAAAAGTAATAGAATTAGACCAAAGAAAACATAGAAAAGTAGTAAAAATGTAGTGTAGCAATAATGAGATCTTTGGAAAAAAGTTGCTATCCTTATGAGCATAAGGTGGGTTGCACTGCTGGCACTGTAATGGGCTCCTCTAGGATTACCCTCCCAAGCAATAAACCTTACATTTCTAGGAGGTATAAAATCACACTGAAAGAAAGGTTTGGGAACAATTTTCTTCTCGTATTGCTTCGGAAAAGGAAGAAAGGGGAGGGGAGGAGGCTGCACTGCTGGACAAACGCTGTTGGGTTAAATGCAGTTGCTAGATACATTCAGAAGGATACCGGGAATACATTATGTCATTTGAGGAATGGAAGGTAAGGGCTCTCATCAGCTTTTTCTGGGACTATGATTCTTTGGGAAGCATTTTAAATGGTTACAATTCAATGTAATAGTCAAAAGAGGAAAGACCTATTCCTCACTGGTATTTCTGTCTGTAATCCAAATATTATTTTTTTTTCCCCTGCTGGAGTAGAACAGCATTTAGAGACATGTGTGAACTCCATCTGAGGCAAGATAGGCAGCCTCAGTCTTGTCAGCTTTACGGCAATTTTTAAATGGGAGTCTACTTTAAATACCTTCCACTCATTCAAAGTAGCTGCAGGAGTTTGATCTCCCTAGTAGCTATCCAGCAAAATAGACTGCAGCTGGGAGGCTCCCTGCTTCTGAGGCCAACTGTGGTCTGTTCTCCCTATGTCTGCCATCTAAACATGAACATAACTACAACGTGGAATCAGCAAGAGTTTTGTTTGCTCCCTAAATTTAAACAGAGCTATGTTAGTCCTGGAGGGTGTGTTGTGATGCATCTTAAGAGCCGAACAACTTCTGCCTCACTCTTCGCCTTTAAGACACACCATGCTTTAAGCTGGTGATCAAGAAAAGATTGCAAGGTCTTTTTGCACTAAGCAGGTCACCAGCAACACAGTGTGGTGAGTGCAAAGGTAGGTCCTAGTCCCAAAAAGACACATGCCTGGTTTTAGCTTTATTTGTACCACCGCAAATTCATGGGTATAGGACAGTGCAGGTTTGGGACCTGCACGGCACGCTCATGCTTCTTGTATAAATTCCTCTAAAGGTCATTCAGACTGCAGGTTTTGAAGAGCAGGCACACTGAAATTGTCATCTTTTAAGAAATGGGAACTGTCCATTTCTTTAGTTTACTCTGAAGTATATTTCATGTTAAAGACAGATTTTCTTTTGATCCCTGTTGCTCTAGCTTTCTCAGCAAAAGATAAACTTGCTCTGTAAGATAGATCTGATTCCCTATTGCATCGCTTCGTTTTTGTGCTTGTGTCAACTCACTTAGAACAGTGGAGCAATAGCAATATAAAGCTGAAATTGTCACTAGTCCAAAATATCTGTAAAAGCAGAGTGAGTTAACTGAAAACGTAGCATGGAGAAACTTGCTAATTCATTTAAATTATAGTAATTTTAGGAGTTATTTTTAGGTTTATTTAGGGGAAAAAAAATCCCACAGATCTCTAATATGCTTATTCAGGCTGATAATGTCCTTTAATAATCCGTAACAGCTTGAACAGTTTGAAGGGAAATTAGGAAGCAATTCTGTGATCATGAAGCAGAGTTACTGAAACCTCCCATAATTTCGACTGATATCTTGTTGGGGATACTTGGCAATAACAATTCTAGACATAAAGGGATTCTTTCATGTTCTCTCTATTTCATATTTAGATATGCTGTTCTAAGGACATCCTATACTTTTTAAAACATATATATATATGTTTGTGGATACAAAAATGACAGTTTTGCATCTGCTGCTTGCCTCCTCTCAAAGTTAGAGCCCTGGAAGAATATCCAAGAGCTCAATTTGGCCACTCAAGAATGTGCTATGTTCTTAGATTGAGTGCCTTAATTTACACACCTCACCTTTTTTTAGTCAGTTTATTTATAAGATGGAAATGTGTGCATTTTCTTTGTCATGGTGAATTTATTCCACTTTTCTGCTTGATTTTTAGTGAATAAAGGTGACAGAGTTTAATGAGTTAATAAAATGTGGTCTTAATTAGGAAAAATACCTTCATATTTTTCTAATATTGTGGAAACAATTTATAATGACTCTGGTTGCAATTCAAAAACTTGAAGGAAGAACCTTTTTCATATTTGCAATGATACCACATCCAGTAATTTGCACACAAAGTCAATTAAAGAATGGATTTTTTTTTTCAAAAAAATCTCCTTTAACAATTAGTTGTTACATGAATATAGCTCACAGTAGAATGCTAAGAGGGTATATGGAAAAAGTGCATAAAAGCTGCATTTTTGTATCATTTGTCAGTACTTTGTGAAGAGTTCCTAAATAATTGAGAATTATGTAGGATCTTTGAGACAACTTTTTTTACACCCTCACAACTGTTCACTAACATGGAAATTAGTTTTACATGTACCAGACATATAAATGTTTCACATCTGCACTGTTAGCAGAGCTCTTTTCTTAATCTTGTGTGCTGAATTACAAGTGTTTCCTTCATTTTGCAGACAGGAGCTCTCCATTCAAATTTGACTGTATGTTCATAATTGTATTGTCAATTCATGTAGTTAACCAGAATTTACACTATGCAGGAATAGAGAAATGACTGAATAAACTAAACATCTCCCTAGACATTGTTGAAAATGGAATTGGCATAGAGGGAGAGAAATGGATCCACTTAGTTTTAACCTTTTTTTCTATTTTAATAGTCCTTTAAAAGACTGGGGCAAGGGGTGGGAGAGGGAGGGAGAGATGGGTGGTGTAGTTTGTTGTGGTTTTTTTATATACAGTAATGGAAGGACACTCTCAGATTTTAGGTTTCAGAAAGGATCGCCTCTCATCTTTGTAGTTATTATTTACATTGAGCTGTGTGATGAGGCGGAAATTAAAAATAGAATTAAAATGATCCTAAAGTAGAGTCAATCACAGAGATTGTGAAGTCTAGCATATTAAATTACAATAATAAGGCTAATTATGAGCTGCGGCTGAGATATTGGACACTTTTAATTAGAACTAGTTTGTAGGATTCTAGCAATTTTATTCAAGTATTGTCACTGGTTGTGCAATACATGCTACCTTGTATCCGTGTTTTACAGGCTTCCTGTTGTGTGTTCAGTCATATGTATGTGAAGTTAAAGGTCTATTAACAAAAAGAAATTAGGTCTTTTCTTTAAAAGGAAACTAGATGTTGAATACTTTTACAGGTGTGTCTTTATTCATCACCTTACTTGGTTGTTGGTTCAAACTCATTGACTTCAGTGGATACAAGAGGCTTAGTTCTGTCAGGTTGAGACTGTCTGGTGCAATTAGAAATGTAGCTATATTATCATTCTGCAGGTAGATGCAACTCCTAACTTAAAGCCAAAAAGACATACATGGTGATATGTATCAGTCCTAACTTGTTGTTAATGTGAAAATTCTCAGGTATGTTAAGGGCTATAGATGTTCAACTGTGTTATTTTTCAGGCTGCAGCCTGGTTTTGCTTTATTAATTATTTATTAAACTTCTCTTTATATATTGTGGGTGGTTGAATCTAGGAGCCATTTTAGGAGCTTTGCTTCAATTTAGGTTGTAAAGTGGGTTGAGGTTTCATGTTCTTGGTTACTGGTTTGGATTTTTAGTTTGCTAAAGCTGCAGTCTATGTGATGAGGAGCCAGTGAGACACATCAAAGACCACAAAGATGAGATGTGCTCACACAGGAGCACTCAGATAGGGCCAGCTGCTCCAATGACCTGTGCAAATGGTCCCTTTTCCTGCCATGGGGCTGCTTAGACAAGCAAGGACTGCGAAATCGGTGCTTTCCCCAAGGTGGCTGTGCAAGCAAAGCTGGAGTTTGCCTCTTTGCTTGTTGGTTAACCCAGAGGTGCTACTGCTGAGGAACACATGTTCTCCTCTCTTTTTGTATTTGCAAAAGCTCCTGCAGAACATCAGGTGCCTTGTAAAAGGTTTTATTTCTCCCCTGTCCAGACTTTGTGAGCACTCCTATTTTCTGCTTCGTGGGAAAGTATACTTGTCCCTGTGGAGTGCACGCAAGACAGAAGTGTTCCTTCAGGGACCTTTCTGTCTGCTCACCAAGGCTATACCTAAAGATAGCCTGGAAACATGCAGCTGGATGTGGTGTACGTTTGTGGACTTCTTGCGGCACCAGAAGTAGAGATATCTATAGATAGAAGAACACCTCTGAGTTTAGGCATACTGCTGTAAGTCCAAAGTGGCTCCAGAAATTTGTGATTTCATTGCCATACCATAAGTAAGGTCCCATTGGCTGCGTGTGAAGCACACATTGTCCCATAGAACCCAGTACATACATAGCTCAGGAAACGAAGAAAGCAGAATAGCTAATCTTTGGCACTGGATTAAGTCATTCCATTGAATTATATCAATGGTCCAAACGTGGTCTTTTAATATCTTAAGAGAGCAGGATCTGTAGGACTAACATGCTTACATGTTTGTTCAAACTGATAAAACATAGTAAAAATGCTATTAATTTTTTTGACATGAAGGTTTAGTCTTGAATGTCCATTGTAGAACATGAGATTAAATAATAAACTAAGACGTGCAAATAATTAATTTTCTATATTCTGAAATACTAGAAAATCTTGACCTTTCAATGACTTCTTCCTTTTAATACCTGTAACCCTAAAAGGTCCCAAATTCATTTCTGGTTGCCAATGGCACCAGGTAAAAATGGAACAGTATCTCAGTGATTCACAGAGCAGATATTAATATATTCATAAGACATAGCACAAGTTATATTGTAGAGAGAGTTGCAAGAAGGGAGGCCAGTCACAGATGCATTTTCTTTGGCCTGAATATGGTAACCTGGACAAATGCTGTGTAGCTTATGTCCAGGGTTTTTTTTGTGCGTTTGAGCATGGTCAATTAGGTCCTTCCTTATTTAAAAAAAAAAAAAAAAAAAAGTCAGCATAGCCTTTCAGACTTTTTCTGTGTTGGTTATTATCTTAAGATTGCAACATTTGATTCTTTTTCCAACGCATTATGGTAGCTTCATCTGCAAATCTGGTATTTTGGGTCTGAAGAGGAAAAAGTAAAGGTTAGAATTCTGTATCTGAAAAGACTTAAAGAATAGTCTTGTCTATTTTGAAGGGAACTTTGTAGCCCTTTCAGTAAGGGGCCAAACTTTGAAGCTATTTGGATTACTGAATAGAAGAAATATCTATTATCACCTAGGTGCTGATCACTTTTCTGCTAGAAGTGAGAGTTACACACATTCAGCATTTGAGAGCAAAGTTGCTTTGGCTAGCTTCCCACCCAGATTTTGATTTCTAACTTCAGGATCCTAAATTAGCTAACCTAAATAGATGTGATTGCATTGAAGATAGTGAAGTCATACACACTTACTATGCTAGTGATAAATTTGATTCTGTAGATACAACTTACAATGAAAAATTGCAAAACAATTATTTTTCGTGCCAAAGTGGACAGTTATTTAGGTTTCATGTTATAAAGCTTTCTAAAACAGTGTTTTTTAAGATAAATCTTTGTAAAGATCTATCAGTTTACAAATAGGTATCAAATAGGTGCAAGTCCTTATATCTGTGCACAAGGATATACACTTGCTTTCCAGGAAGCCAGTGACAACATTTCTGCTGGTTCTAGAGCAAAGGAGGAAAGAGAGGAAAATCAGGGCATATTTTTCTATACGTGTGTTTACCATACCAAAGACAAAGAGGTGAATTTTACTCTTAGTGCTTAAAATGTAGCCCAAGACACGTTACACCCAAGTCCCATGTGAAAAATCTCTGAACAGTCACAAAGCCAAAACCGACATGCTGCTGTCATTGCAGAATTTGGGGGGGTGGGAAGGGAGGGTCATGGGGGTGTGGGTGTGTGCCTGTGCATTCCTGTCACGTATTTTTTGCTTGTACAGGGCCTAAGCTGAAGTTATCTAGGATTTTGTTATTATTTACCAGATACCACAAGATACTATAGTGTTAGGGTACAGTTTTGCCCTGGGAGGGATTCAAAACACCCTTTGTTTTTTTTTAAGGGTTTGGATTGTTTTTTTTTGTCGTTGTTGGTTTCTCCTCTTCCTCTTCCTCTTCCTCTTCCTCTTCTCTTTTTCCTTAGTGCTTATGGACCTTAATCTACATTTGGGAACCATGCTTAATTGTTCTAAGTAATCATGGGGCGGGAGGTGGAATTTCCCTCATCACTTTTGCATCAGCTCTATTTTCTCTCCATGCTTCATCCCTGGGAAATGAATCAGCTTTGCCAAATGTCCTAAAATCACCTAATAGAAGGATAAGCCCTGAAGTCACCTCTGTGAGAACTGAGGGCATCTGTTTCAGGACAGGTAGTCATTCAACCTCACAGAAAGCAAGCTTAAGAGCATTCCAATAAACAAAATTAAAACAAACTGTACTCCAGTTCCCAAACAACAACCAAACCAAGAACAAAACAACAATCCATACTCTAGTTTGCCTCTCCATTTAAAAACTGGGGAGTGTTTTCAAACAATTCTTCCTGATGGCAGCAAGAGGCAGGAAGAACAGATGAGAAGTGTGCTGATTAAGTTGCAGAAATTAAATGTAAGGCTTGCGATACCAAATGCAGGTAAATTCAGCAATATGAAAGTAGAAGAAATTTCCTCCTTTGCCACCTCCTCCCCATGTTGCTTCCAGTCCTGCTGGAGCCCTAGCAATAGGGAGAAGGCAAGTACAGTTGGAATAGTGCCCTCATGAGTGTAGCTCCCTTCTGGTGGGTATTTTCTTGGGACATTTTATTTGGTTGGTTGGGGTTCACTGTACTCTACATAGTAATCAACTGATTAATAGTAGTCAGTAATAGATGCACAGACGTTTCTTTTTACTTCCTTTGGGTTCAGTCATGCTTGCAGGAGAAATAAGGGACTATACTAAGCACTTGTACCATACCACTGCCATAAATATACCACATTTCCAGTTACTGAGCAGACTACCATTACAGGATTTTCCCTCCTGCAAGCAAAGCTTCATTTCCCACTGACTACTTCATTAAAAGTGGACTATTGAAAGCTCTTCAGTCCCATAGGAACTGATGCAAATTGTTGAGTGGTAGGTGGCTTTTTGAGTTTTGCATGGCTGTAGTCATTTCTGAGAATTATATATAGACATTAAACAAATTGCTTGTCTGGAACTACAGTTTCAAGAGCCGAATAAAGCAAGACAGCATTATTGGATATTAAGCAGTGCTATGGTAAATGTGCAACAGGCAGAATGCTCTCTGAGAATATCAGACTTTTTGTGTAAACTGCATAGACCAAGATCTGTTCCCCAACCTGTCTGTCTGCAGTTGCAGTCTATATTCTCTCTTTTTGCAAGGTGGGCATGGACCTGGTGAGGGAAGCCAGTTTTTCCAAGGCAAGGACAGCAGTATATTGCATCTCAGGTGTACTGATGACATTCAAAACCAAGTGAGGAGACTGTAAAACTTATGACAATAAATATGAGTATGGCTATTGTGCTTTACTGCTGCAGCTTGTTGGGTAGCTAGTTGGAGACTTTGGGGGGAAAAAAAAAATTATGGACGTTGGGCTAAACAGTTTAGGATACGGTTTGAACCCTTTCTGTAGGAATTCAAGCCACAGCCCTCAAGAAAATGCATCTTCTTCAATTCCAGGAAATGGGGTTGATGTGGCAGGTATCTCAGTTACAAGGAACAGCAAGAGCCAGCTCCTCTGCTTGGTAGGATGTGAAGCCAGCCACACCAGCTAAAGACATGACCTAGGGTACCATGGCTGAACAAAGAGCTTGTAGGCTTTTTGTCCCCTTCCCACCTGAGGCTACCTCAACTGCTCATGCCATGCTTCAAGGTTGTTCTGAGACTACCTGCTCCAGCAGCACATCTGTTATCCAAGGGGCCACCAGCTGTCTGCAGCCGGTGCTCAAGCCCTGGGACCTGCAGGGTCCCCTTCCGACTGAAAACCTGAATTTTGTTTCTACCCCACTAACCCTCCACACGCTTCTCCCTGGTGTTTGTGGTCACTGGTCGCTGGCTCCTCGGAAGATGGTGTGTCGCAAGTGGAGGGCAGGAGCTTCCCGGTATCACTCACCACGCCATGGAGCCAGCCATCTGTCAGCAAAACAGGAAGGCACGGGTTCCCTTTCCCTCCTGGGCTTGTTTCACTATTTTCGGGAGCTTGTACTTCTCCCTCACACAGCGTCGGGCTGGTGCGGTCTGAAGGAAGGGCTCCTGGGCGAGCGAGGGGCCAAAGCCTGAAGATGCTGCTCTGCCCATCTGCTGCAGCTGGAGGTGTATTCATTATTAATGGAGGTAGTGGCGGTTGCTGCTCAGATATGCAGCCCTGCCTGGGTAAATGAGACATTCTTCAGCAAATTGCTTCGTTTTTTGATTGCTGATTGTACGCGTGTCACCAAGCTGACTCAAGGTTCATCGATGCATGCTCAGTAAATTAGAAAGAACATAACTATGGATCAACCAAGAGAATGAATTCTGTGCCTACAATGACCCAGGGCCATTTAATTTTCTGCTTAATTTTGTTGCAGTCAGTTTGCATTTTGGGTTATTATGCAGTAGGAAATTAACAATAAATAACAAATTTGGTCCTCCTGTGCTTGTAATGATATTTTTATAAATCTTTGTAATGCTGTTTTTAAAAGGATCAAGGTCTGTGCCAGTCTGATACTCCAGCAAGTATGCAGGGAGGAAATAAAGAGAAAAATACATTATTCTTCCCAGATAATCTTATAGTTAAATAGCAAAGGGTTGGTTGCCTTTTTTTTCTTTTCTCCTTTTTCCTTCTTTCTCCTTCTGTGTGTGTGGGGGGTTGTTTTTTTTTTTCTTTTTTTCTTTTTCTGTGGGTGTATGTGTGTGTTATTTTGCATTAACTTAAGGCTCTTCCTCTTTTCTCAGATAACTTGAGGAAAATGGAAACAGATGAGGCTCAAGATATGTCCCAGGTTTCAGGTGAGGTCCTTAACAAATAACTACTACAAAAAAATCCTAAATTCCTGCTCCTCTTTCTAGCATAGTACAATGTTTTCCCTGTCAATAAAATTGCTTTGCACCTTTTTTAAAACTAGAGTGGGAATTGAGATGTAATTAATGATATCACTTGATATCAAGACTAACAGGAACTGGGTAAATTAAGAAGTCAAGGGAATAGAGAAGCATAGATGTAATTTTGCATTAAACCTGTGGTAGCATATCCCCGAAGCCTGGTCAGGTGCACATTTACACTCTTCTGGGAGAAAAATTCTGATTGTTACAGAATGAATATAGAACAAAGTTCTCCGGGTGGGAGGGGGTAAATACTAATTAAAATCAAACTGTATGTACCACTTAAGGTTATTTCACTTTTTCCGGATGATTCTGTTGTACTTATAAACATTTTATTTTAAAGAAAAAAGACCGACTGACTGACATGAGGTTTTACACTTTAACTGTTTTTGTAGGAGATGATAATACTTCAAAAAACAATGTAAACAGCAGAGGACTTAGGTCTCTAAAATTTGCCCTGTAGTGGCACAGTAACAATGCTGCAGTTTTACCCCATATTGATATTCCTATGGGGGGGGGGTATTAATAACTTCTTTGGAAATTGATTCTTTAAAAATTTGGTTTATCAAGATAATATGTATTCATACCATTGTTCCTCTGCAGCTGAAAAAGGAAAAAGGACAAGTTAATCTCTTTCCTAGTTTCCCTGATATGCTGGCAGCTGCAACGGTTAATGGCTTTCAGTTTTCACTTTTAGTGTTCAGCCTGGAGCATCACAGCCCCATCACTGAGGCCGCTCCGGACAGATAACTGGGTGGGCAGCTCTTTCTTAAGACACAGATCTTGGGCACTGCCAGCTCAGGACCTGGAGGCAATCTACAAGAGATCATGAAGTTCTGAGTGCAGTGTGGCTGGGTTTTCCTGAAATACAGGAACACAGTTTTCTTCCCTTCCTTTTTTTTTTAACCTCCTCCCCCTCCCTCTTTCCTAAAAAGTTAAGAAGTTTACTCAAAAATTGGAACCCAGAACTTTTAGTGTCACCTGAAAATTGAAAATCAAAGACATTTTCCGTCTTAAAGAACAATAATTTAACAATCCTTCATGCCCAGAACAGATTATCAGTTACATTTAGTATAGGAAAGTCATTCCTAGCCAGCCCCATGGAGGCATGTTGCTCTCCCCGCCTCAGGTGATGATTTTTAAATTGTAACTGGATATACTTACACATTAGTGTTTTGTCACATGCTGAAATAATTTGTAAATTAAATAAAACCTGTCCTGCACACGCTGTGCTTGCAGCATGTGTGGTCCTAGCAGAAAAAGCAGTGAGTTTTCAATCCTTTACATGGACAAGGAGCTGTGGATCTGGTTGGAGCAGCAAGAGGCACCATAACGGGAGCCCAGCTCCTCTGCCTGCTGCAGAAACCCTTTCCTGCTTGCGTGAGCTCCTGGGTGCTAGAGCTCTGACCTCCTCTTCCTCTGTGGCAGCACAGACTCACCTGGATGCCCACAGCTAACTTTGTGGTATTCTTTACAACGACTTAATTTGAGCTCCACAGCTGCTACCTCTTACCAGAGCATTGCTTTTATTTTTTTTTCTTTTGACATGGGGAGGAACAGTGTGGGAGATACTGCCTTGAGTCAAGGAGAAGATTAGAAGGTCACACACTTTGACTTCCTTATGGTTTGCTTCTCCCCTTGAAAGGCAAGATTTGCAAGAAAATTTGCCAGTTTGAATGTTTGTGTATATGTAAATATATACATAATATAGGTATATAATATGTAGCCTTCAAAGTTTTCTAGGATTTGAACCACTGTAGTACTTTTTCTGCACCCCTTAAATTTTTGAGCAAATCATGCTGTTTAGAATAATACTGTTCAGTGATGAGAGAAGGTTCTCTAAAAAAAAAAAAAAAGTCAGTGTAAGAGGAATTTTACTTCTGAGAGGTAGACCTACATAAACAGATTGCAGAAAAAAAAATAAATATCTGCTTTGACCTCTTCCTGCTGTTCCTGTCACTGAGAATCTGGTGCGAACTTGCTAATTTATTTTCATTTATGATCTGAGCTGTGTGTGAACTCAGCTTTATGGAAACAGGAGTTTGTCAGAGTAGGTTCCACAGATACTGGTTTCCTGTAAGCATTTATTAGACCTGAAAAGTTACTAGACCTCAAACGTAAATATCTGAAGGTACAGGGATGTTATCTGCTTCTTTCTCATAGGCTGGTAAATCCAGAATGGAGTTTTCCCTCCTTCTCCTAAGGTTCTACATGCTTCTAGAGTGCTTCCTTCCACGATGAGGAAGCTCTACTATGTATCGGGAACCAGTTAGACAATGGCACAGTTTCACCTGAAGAGTGCTTTTATGTCTTGCTCCTGATCTGTGGGTAATGCTTATCAGGTGTATCTTACTCTCTGAGCCCATGGAATTAGGTGGCTTGGTTTACTAGGGCACCTGGTTGTGTTTGTTTTTTTTTTAAAAAAAAATGGTTTGGGAAATTTCTTTGGGTTTTTTGTTTGTTTGGGTTTTTTGTTTGTTTGGTTTGGTTTTCTGTTGGTTTTTGGTTGTTGTTTGCTTGTTTGTTTGCTCTTTTTTTTAACTCAAAAATAAAATAGATCTCTAAAAACAGTCTTCTCAGCTCAAATGCAGTATTTTGCAGCCAGGTGCTTTATGCAGCTGTAGCTGACTCAGGTGTGGCAGGGGCAATCTGGGCCAAGAGAGTATAAAACTAACATGAGTGAGTCAAGCCCTGTGCGTGCACAGGCATTCCCACTTCTGGGAATCCAGGCATGGCTGGCCCCTAGAGGAACTGCAATACCTGTGACCAGAACAGAATTCACACTTTTTATTTTTCTCCTGAAAGTGATATTTCATGAGGCAAGCAGTTGCAGTTCTGAGATGAGGAGAGAGCTGACATACATTCAACCAAGCAGTATCCGGCACAAGGGAGTCAGAAAACACAGATAATATCTCACTGAACAAGCAGTATTTATCCTGTTTTTTGGTTGTTTTTTTTCTTTTTTAATTTTTTTTCTCAGTTCTATGGCCTAACAGTTAAGGAAGGTGAAAAACCAGTACAAATGTTTCCACAACTAACATAAAAAAGATCCCCTAGCACTGACTAGGCTGTGTCGTACTCTGCAAAAGCAGGATGAAGAGTTTTGCATTTGATGTTGTTGCTAGGGCTTGGGAAGGGGGAAACAACTGTATCCTGGGCTGGTATCTCCCATCTGAGAGCCTAGCTCCCATCCCAAAGTGACTCTGTTCTCATCACTGGATGTTTGAGGTTCTAGCAAAAAGGAGATGTGAATTAGTTCATGACTCTCGTCCAGAGAAATGTGTACATTGCTTTTCTTGTATAATGTCTCCAGTGATTCAAATGTTTTCATAGGAAACAACCCTCAGGTATTAAATACCCAGCATTAATTTGTGAAAGGATAGAGAATGATACTTCTGTAAGAAATCCTGCCTTGGCTTTCTTTCTAACAGTCATAGCTCCAGCAGCACCATCCTGACATGAACTGAATTGCTCTCAGAATTGAATGAAGATGTTAAAGAAACACCAGGATATGACTTATATCATAAAAACTTACTGGCCTGGACACTTTGTTCACTTCCTCTCTTTCCTCGTGTCTATCTACGTTGCTAGGGCAGAGATGAGGAAACTTAAGCAGAGGGAAGTTGAGGGTCTTACCAGGCACCTTTGATAGGTTAGGCACTTGTTTGACAATTTTCTTATAGAAATGGCAGTGTTTGGAAATCTGAGACCGTCTTTCAGAGCTTCAGGATGAACTAGGAGAATATATGATACACCCTGCCGTTGAAGTTATCTCCATTTATGACTTAACCAAGGGTACCATGAAACAATGGCAGTGCCAGAAACAGAACCTTAACACTTCAGCTCCCTTGTCTTTCTTTGTTTAATATGTCAGGTGGCTCTTTATAAAAAAAAAACAAAAAAAAAAAAACAAAAAAAAACCACCACACACCCCCTGCCCCGAGATTAGATTGCATTTTTTATGCTTCTCTTATTTTGGAGCAAAAATATAAAATGAGAATGGAATAAATCCATAGCAATTTCCTCTGTTTTGTGACACTTTAATAATTTACTCTAGTACTTGCCACTAGGTGTTGGGGTTTTTTTATCTTCATCCCTTCTACCAGTTATTGCTCTGGACATGCCTGTTATAAATTAAAAGGGAAACTGTTCCTTCCTTTGCCCCAGCCCCTCTCCATTTCTAAATTCATTGACAAAAGGATGTTAGTGAGATAGCAATATCTGTAAGATTTCCATGCAGTAGTGACCATGGTGTAACAATTTAGGTGTAGTTAAGGCATGAAATACAAACATCATGCTCTAGAATCCAAGACGCAGAGCTCAACAAACATATCTATTTTAAATCCACTATTTTTTATTAAGTCTTTTTGCATGCAGGGGTTTTTTGATCGTAGGTAACAGTAAGAAATCAAATTGTATGAAATGAATCATTAAAGCCAAGTTTACTAAGTTTTCTTAACTGTAGTCTCCTGCAAAGAGGGAAGTGTGCCAGATCTCTGGCTTCTGCCCCACCAAGTCTGTGAGGCTAGCCTGGTTCATGCCAGCTGGGCAAATGGCTATTCATTTAACAAGTAGAAGATTGATATCAAGTTAGTGAACCAAACAGTCCACCATAAACTGTGAAAGTAGTTCTCTGCTAACAGGTTTGTGTTCCAAAAGACTGCTTTGACTTATCTTCAAAAGACTGCTTTGACTTACCTTCAAAGCATCCTACTTAGCCTGCTTACTGTAGAATGCCTAATTATAGAGTAAGAAAGTTTTGATTTTATTTGCTATTTTTTATCTCATATGTCTGATGTTATGTGTCTATATTGGTTTGTAGTCAAAAAAACCTCCAAGTTTTTAGGCTTAGTGTTCTTCTGAATCTAGACTAAGTCAAATCATTAACTTCCATTGTTGTAACTGAGAGCACAATTTAAACCTTGGAAGATGCACGTGGCTTTTGATTACTATTACTTTTTAACAAATGTTGTTAACCTACATGTAGTATCAAGAGAAGTGATTCTGACCAGACTGCCTTTTGATTAAATTTCTTTTTGTTTTGTTGGGGGGTGGAAGTATTGGAAAAGTTTAAATATTTCAGCTGTTTCTTGTCACCCATGCATCCTATCTGTAAGAGATACCTCAGCTTGCAGCAGAAACTTGCTGGAAGTTCATAGAATCTAGAAGGCCTTGGGTTGGAAGGGACATCCTCAACTAGATCAGGTTACTTAGAGCCTCATCCTTTAAATTCCTGACATCTCATAAAAATAATGCAGAAAACTACGGCAGTAACTAGATAAGGAGCTAAACAATGAATGTCAAAAGCTGTTTTAATTAATTTACTTCCTGGTTTTGCTTTGCTCTGCTGTAAAATGCCTAGTCCTTCTTTTCCATTTATGCAATCCACATTCACTCTTCAGCACCTGTGATTTTGCCCATTTAAGAATAACTCACAGAAGCTGGAGGTGGGAGGATCTTATGAAATAGTCTAGGCCATCCCTCTGCCAGTGCAGGCCTGTTCCTTCATTACCCTCGAGGCTGCAGTTTTAGATGGTTCACCTGATGATGTTCCCACCACTCCTGCTTGGTGGTTATTCCACAGTCTGATAGATGCATCATTAAGAAATGCAGTCACTCTCTCATTTCATTCATTTAAACCTAGATCTGTGCAAACAAATCAAACCAGCTAATTTGGAAGATGACTTAAACCTGCCTGTCATTTCCCTCTGTCATGATCAGTATAGATCAGAAAGCATGATGCTTTGCTCCAACCAGGAGACTGGGAGGAAACTATTTTCTTCTTTCAGGTCAACTTTGTAACTGGTATCACCAGACTGTTGCCACTTAAGTAAGCTATATTTGGTTTATATTTTTCTTTTTCTGATAAGTGATTTCAGAATTAATTAATGTTTGTGTGTTAAGGAGGGAATTTTCATTAAAAAAAAACCAAACACTGATTTGCTAAGCCTTTGTGTCACGGAATTACCGCCCTTTCTGGTGTGCTGATTGCCACGGGTTGTTTAATAAATTGCATCAATGTAAAGAGGTAACATCTCCATTTTGCAGACAAAGGTCTTATGTATTACTGAGTTCAAATCCTGCTCTGGGCCCATTTCATTCTTTGCTATTAATGCAAAGACCAGCCTTTTAGTAATAGTCAATGGAAGTAATCATTTAGATAATTCTTTTGATAGTTGTTTCCAAAGCATGCTTTTGTCACATGTGTGTGAAGTCATTTAAAAAGAAGCTCTGCAAGACAGGGATAGTACTGTGGGCAGAATATATATGCTGTTACTGAGAGCTAAGCCAAGAAATCTCACCATTTCTGGAAGTGCAGTACTTAGCAAGAGTTATTTTTTCATTATTGTACTGCTTTTGGCACTAAAACAGTTCCATAATACTTACAACATGCTAAAGCACCAGGCTTCTTTTCTACTAAATCTTGTGGACACAAGATATGGAGGTTTGTTTCCTCTTTACAAATAAGAGACCTTAAAACCCTTGAAGTCATGCTCTGACTGACCTCTGCTAATTGTACATGTTTTAGGAAGTCCCAGGAGCTACAGACAGTTACTTGCAAGCACAATGATCAGCCAAAATTTGATCTGTGGGTATTAGTGAAGCTTGATGAAGATGTAGTCAAATTTTTAGATGGAGATAAAATTTTATTTATTGGATAATTCTGTTAGAGACCTAGAATACTTACGGGTTAGATTTCACTGTCATTAAAGCCAGTCCAGATGTGCTCTCAAAGAGCATTTGTGGAAGAAGATTTTTTACAAAAGATGGCCATTTGAGATAACCTTTGTAAGCTGCCAGTCTGCGTTGGCTAAACTGGATTTAATGAGCATTGCTGCTGAAAAATATCTCTGTGTGTTACAAATATCCAAAATGGTAAGAGTGATAACTGTATATTCAGACTTTAAGTAAATTTGGAAGAGCCATTGGCCATGCATTCTTTTCACAAATATAATTCCCCTGTATTCAAAAGAAGCTACCTCTGCAGGACAGGAAGATTTCATCCTAAGAAAGTCATGATTGTCATAGCGTTTAGATTTTTTGCGACGTTATTTGATTTTTGGTTCCTCTTACAATGTTATTTGAAATTGAGGTCACTCTGAGTATCTGATGCTACTTTTTTTTGTGCTACTAGGAAAAGAAAGTCCTCCAATTAGTGATGTCCCAGATGATGCAGATGAACCTATGCCTGTACCAGAGGACCTTTCAACTAGTACTGGAGGACAACAGAGTGCTAAGAATGAGAGGATCTTGGGTAAGATGACTTGTCCACTCTGATAAAAATATTAGTACATACTGTAATATGGCAATAATTTTCAAGTACTATATAGCAAGCTGGTATATAAACAAGTCCTGTGCCTTTTCAGCTTGTTGAGTACAGGATTACTCAGGTGCTTTATGTTTTTTGAGCATCCTTCTACTTGGGAAAGGCATTTTGAAGCCTTTTAATCCACAAAGAGATTATAAAGATCCTACTATTTATCTTATTTCTAAAGCAAGACTGTTTACATGAAATTCTTCCCAGGAAAGATGGTTTTCATTCTGTGTAGGAAATGGAATTAAATATGTGGTTACAGGTCAAAATTGTCTGAACTCAGATTTGTTAAAAAATTCAGTAAACTCTCAGGTATTTTTATTATTATTTTTCATTATTAATTTAAATGCTTTCTTGAATGTTTTCTGCTATTCATGTTTCTCCAGAAATGCCATATTAGAACACATATAGTATTTGTGTGTTTCAGTTTCCAATATCTGATCTTCATTTACACTTGATTTTTTAAACTAGGAGATCTTTAGGAAACAAATGTTATTCTTCTAGGTAGAAGTCCACAACTGATTGTCTGTTGTATTAAAATAAATTACTGTTCAGAGATGACTTTGCAAAATGCTGTTTCTTCTTAACGATCCCAAACTCCACACCAAAGACTAGTAATGCTGCTGACGACTGCATACATCAGTTCACATGTAGTCCACTAAAAAAGACTAGATGATATTACTTGAGTATGGTGCTTGTTTACTAGTAGGAAAAAAAACAAAAAGAAAAAATCATCAATCCACAATAAAAAAGCACAATGAATCCCAGAATGCTGTGATCAGTGCCCTATACGGTAAAATTATGGAGTCTTTTATCCACAAATAAAAGTATTTCTCATCATTTTTACATTCCTATTGTAAGAATGAGGGTCAGGTTGAAAGATAGTAAGCACTTTTAAAGATTTATATACAAAGACATCCAATAAAGGACAGTTAGACATAGAAGGCAAAATTATCAATTGCAGGTAACACAGCAAGATATGGTCAGCATTAGGAATAGACCCTGCCTCCAAACTCCAGTACTAGCTAGCAGAGAATGCAGCATCTTATGCAACTTGATTTTATTTACCACTTGATCTCCTCCTACCAAAAATGTGAGTGTAAATTTCAGCTCCTACATGCATACTGACATGCTTCATGAACAAAATAATTTTTTAAAATGCTTTTCAATAATCTTATCATTTTGCTTTGTTTCTCAGTCCCAATCTCTTTGGACAAAGTCTTGCCTTTACTACTAGTGTATCAACTCAGTAAAATGAGTTAAGCCTCCTTTGTCCCACAGTAATTAAAGTCTACGAAAGATTTAAAACTTAATTTTAAAAATATTTTTTTTTAAAGCTCTTGTTCAAACCCAAACAAACAAACAGGATTTTTGATTGCATTGAATTTACTTTACCTCACAAACATCATACAGAACCAGCAAAGATGAAATTTATATTTGCTGATGCTGTAATGATTGTCCCAACAGTTCAATTATATATCAGGATAACCACATATTAGAAGTTACTGAAATAGAAGAAATAATAAATAATAAATTAGATTTTTTACATGTTCCGACTTCAACATTTTTTCTACAAACAGTGTTTCTACCCATAGCTCTTTGGTTTTGAAGGATCACATCTTGTAGTGAGACATTTACCATAGTCAACAGCAACAAAGACAATTCACAGTACTCTGCTTTATGGATGATCTTAACTGTAGGTATCAACTCCAGCGCTTGCAATGTTTGCCTTTTCTGTAAAGCTGCATACACTTTTACCTCTTCTACTGATCCTTCTTTTCTAGCCTTAAACTAACTATTTGAGAACAGTATACTTAAAAAAATTAATTCTTTTTTACAAAAATGTTCTGAACACATGCCCCACGCATATCAGGAATCATATAATTGCTTTGCACATTCTGTTCCATCATCAGAAGAAAATCTTTTAGGAATAAACCAATGCCTCAGGAGTGGTGTTTGGCCTATATCACCCCATAGATGTATTGGGGGACTGTCTTTCTATGTAGGCAGTGGCATATGGCAGTGTAGACAGGCTTGATGTTCAGGGCAGCAATGTCATCTCTAAATTCTAATCTGGTTTTCACCTCTGTTTATCACCAGGCAAGTAGAGAAGGATGATATGAAAAAATAATTTGAGGAATGATACATAGGCCAGAGAATATTTTAAAGACCCATACATTATATATGTATATTGTATATGTATATAATATATGTAGATATATATCTCATAGCTGGGATATCGATAGATTGTGGTCTATAACTGAAAGGCAGTGCACATAAGCAGATATGACCAGTCAACAGTTTTTCTCTATATGACTTTCCTAATGTCCCATGTGCTTCCTTCATCAAAAGGGAATCCCCTATGTACTTTGCTGCATTTCAACATATGATTTACAGTGCATTCCACTTAATCTGTAATGCCCTGAGACATCAGCTAGCCATATGGCATGCACTGAGGAAGTGTAGTTTGAGTCAGACATTTATGAAAGAGGGCCACTAGGCTCTGGAGAGCTTCTTTGTACACATAGTGTTACAGAGGTAACAATGGAATTGTTGGTTTATTATATAAAAAGAGTAAGTATTAACCTCATCTTACTGAAATTATGTGAGAAATCTGTTGTGAATTTGAATCCACCTGTGAGATAGAAATGTGCAAATGACCATTTGCTTACTCAGATTTGTAGTAACACTTCATGAAACCTTTAACTCTGGAGTCAAAAGTTTAATTAGCTTTTTCATCGATGTAGCTTTTTAAAGGTTAAAGATTAGGGAAAATAAGCTATTTTTAATAAAAAAAATGATAGGCTCTTGATCTTCTGTCTGTTTTCAAAATTCTTTTTTCTTGCTTCTTCCAACCTTAGGCTGAGACTTGAACATGGTACCATAGACCTGATAGAACCATTTGAAACACCTCTCCCACTCTGAGAATAAAGCAGTAGTAGACTTCAGAAGCTATAGTACTCAATTCACTTACCACCTTTTATTGTGTGTCTTCAGATTCTGAGTGTCTCTACATAAAATGACTAGAGAGGGTGCAAATTTCATATAGAAGATGCCCAGAGGTTCATGAAATGTACATTGTGACTTGTGTGCCTAGACAGAGGCACGCAAGACATGGGTTGCTTCTGACTAATGCAAGAGTAAGTGGGTGTGAAAAGGTCATTTGTAGAAGTAGTCATCAACAGTTTCTAGTAATCACCCCAAGCAGCACAGCAAAACAGAAACATATTAAGAGATGTATTTTGGTCAGTGCTATGTCTCTTCATTTCCTTCATGAGCTTGCTATGTTTTTAATGTTGTAACTCCCAGAATGCCACTATGTGTTGAGCAGCTTCCTCCTGCAAACATCATTTCAGCTGCTCTGTCCACTAGAACTTCCTTCCTTGTCCTGTTCTCTACCCCAAATTTCCTTGTCAGGCTGATCTTACATCTATAACTTTTTTATTAATTTATTTTTTTACTCTGCTCTTGTACCTGCTCTACATTTAGTTTTTCTAGAAAACACAGGGAACCTTTTCAGACAAGCAAAGAGATAGATTCTTACAGCTCTTTAAGGCACTAGAGTTTTATGATCTCTCCTGAATATCCTTTAGAAATTTTGATCTAAGTTATTTAGAAATACACATCCCACTGAAATTCTGTTCTATCAAGAATTAGTGCTTTGCAGCCTATTTCGGACAGGCAGCCCTATTTCCCATGCTAACCTATAACATAGGAGTTGACTTGAGATACCTTCTGCTGAATCTTACTGTCTCCATTCAAGTTCCAGGCCAGATGTTATGCGCACCTTTTGTGGATTATCAGTACTGAATGTCCTCTATGTGGTAGATGGTTGCAGTTTAGGACTTTCTGCCCTAGGGCTGTAACCTAATTCAAGCCATGTGTGGGAAGCTAATGAGTTAGTGAGCTGTAGGTCAGACTCTACTTCATGCAGAAAAAAACATTTGCAGCAGTGCTCACATTTGCCTAGTAAGGCAAGCAGTGCCTTCCTTTATCCATAGCTGCACATACAACAGCTGGCCATCAATGGGTAAAAACAAAAAGCTATCTCACAGTGTTACTGGCCTCAGAAAGAGGGCTCACTATTTCTGCACAAGCATCTGTCTGATGCTGAAGATGGCCATTTAGACTTCCAGCACTGAAGTCAAGGGTTTCTCACTGAAAAAAGTGATCACCACCATCTGTAGTCACAGATTACAGTCTGGACCTGAAACATATCATGATACAGATATTCTTCTTTCTGAGAGGAAATGGTGAGAAGAACCCACCTCACAAAATTGAGTTGAAGCTCTTGCCCAAAGTAACAAGAGAAGGTGATCCTAGACATCAATAGAAGATGGACATGATTTATATGAAGCTAGAAACCCTCTGTTTGTTTAAAATAAAGTACACTAGTATGAGAAGTTAAAATGAAAGAGCTTTTTTACATTTTTCTCCTCCAGTGGGAAGCGGTGTAGCTTCAGTAGTTTCTGTGTAACTGCAGACCCTCAGTGCCTGGCATCACTGGGAACGTGGCATTGTCTTCACATCCTGGGGTCTTCCCTCCTGGCCATGGGCATTCAGAGGTGGTAACCTACACAAGTAGCTAGTTACTGGCATGGGCAGGTGTCCTCATTGTGAGCTGAATAAGTGCTTTATTTCCTTAAATGGATTTCAACCATGTGAGAGCACGAACACAAGCATTGCTAAGGGGCCACCGGGCCAACCACAAGAGCCTGCCATTACATAAACCTGCTGCAACTTGCACATAGCTGGGTGGAGGCAGAGTGAAAGTGTGGAAAGGCTGCAGATGGAGGGGAGAAGGGAGAAAAGTCAAAAGGGGAAGTGCCCCACCCCAGCTTGCAAAATCAGTCCTGTTGCTTGAGACAGGTCCAGATGGCTTCTGCCCTAGTACTTCTGTAGGGCAGGGACAGCAGCTGAGGAAGAACACGGCCAGAGCTTGATATCTTTGCATGCTACTCCTGTAGGAGTTTAGTGGCTATGAAAGCAATGTGTTGTGTTTGAGTAATAAAATGCACATGTGGATGCGTGCACATGGACACGTAAACATTCAGACAGCTAAAGTAACCTAGAGGGCTGTGCAATGTGTTTTACTTGCTCAGGTTTCAGATGGACTGTGCTGCTACTTAAGGGTATGAAAGTGTGAAGGAGTTGACGAGCCTTTGCAAATAAGTGCTCATAACTGCTTTCTCACCTGATGTAGCCCTACTGGCTCTGAGAGCAGAGACAAAACTTCTTTCAAGATGATTTGGGGAGATTTAAGAATTATCTTTAACCCTCCACAATGAAACAGGGCTTGAAAGTCCAACAGAGGAGGCTTCTGAAGGAATTGAAAGACTTGTAACTGAAGTATTTTAGGAACTTTTAAAAATAGGGAAGTTGGGAATCTCCCCTCTTGTTTGGTCCAAAGCCCCAGTTTCTAGCCCCAGAGTACCAGTCCCCAGTTTAGACTGTTATTGCATGCTCTGAGACCCTGCCAGTGTGACTTACCTCTTCTTAAAGGGAATGCAGGAGATATTTTTGTCAGGATTATTTTCTTTTTGTATGCAAAATTCTTCTGGGAATTTGTATAGAGGAGGATGGGGGTGGTTTAGTGGGAGAAGACATGACAGATTTCATCAATGCCCTTACATATGCTGTATGGGTTGTACCAATCTTCAGAGGTATGTTTTACACATGGATAGTGTGAAACAGTGTGCTAGAGTGAGTTGCAGAAGACCTGGGCATATGGGACTGTTGGGAAGCTGAGGAATTAGCCACACTGACATGGACAAGCTCTAATAAATGTAATGCCTCAGGACCTAGCAAAATGTGCACAAATTTTCACAAGGCCCATGGAAAACAGCCTTCTGACTGAAGACAAATTCATATGTCAAATTTAAAAATGCTTGATGCAAGTAATGGAGGGTGAACATTTTCAAAGCAAACTTGCAAGTAGTTTCTCGAAGAGGTGGTGAGCCAGTCTGGAAAGGAGAGCCACCACAGTCCCAGCGCAGGCTGCGCTGTGCTGGCACAGTTCACTCAGACTGTGCAAAGCCAGGGTAGAGCCAGTGTATAAGCACGAGTGTAAAAATTTGCCCTCTGATGCCACCTGAATGTGAGGTAAAATCAAATCTTGGAGAACAGAATTGATTCTAAAAGAGAATTATACTTTTCTAGTGTTTTCTATTTAGTTTTCAGTAGAGTTTTTTTATTCGGGGCCCATTTGGTAGAAATACAACTTCTGTTGCCATTGTGTGGCAATATGATGTTGTAGAGGGTGGTGAAGCTATGGAATTTTTACCTTATTTCTCCAGAACTGTATAGCTTGTGGAGGAGTAGCCAATTTTGTGTGTGCAGGCTGGGTGCTGCTATGTTTTTAGAGGAGAGCATCTGTGCAAAAGACAGGGAGAGCCTGGGAGCTGTGCAAGTTTTGTTTCTTCAGTGCTGAGAAAGTGGCAAGCATTGTTTGAACTGGAGAGACATAGTGTGTTGAGCTGTGTGGCTTTTAGGTACGGATACTGAGCCTGCTGATCTAATCTGCAGTTAGAGGAAGTTGTCTTTATCTGAGCAGAAGAGATGTGCCTCAGAGATAAGCCTCATTCTAGCTTGGGAGTTAAAATTATCTAGCAGGATCTCAGCCGTGGCTGCAGCACAACTCAGAAATACAGGGCTCTGGCTGGAAGCGGGGTATATTTTAAGCTGGGGAGGACCTCTATAACTGCAGCTTGTTAAACCTCAGGTTATTTTAAGGGAATGACTCTGCATCAGAAGGTTTGGTGGACATCCCAACACTAGCCATTCCTCTGTTCTGTGTTTCTTGCTTACTCTTTGTTGTAGGCTTGCTTTTTCCCTTAACCAAGTTCTCATTCAACCCAACTGCTCTTCGGGAGTGCACACTGAGTTAACCTTTGGACTGAGGTGCAGTGTAGGGACCATCTGTCTCTACACAAGCTCCATTTTGGAACAAGCTGCTGTTTTGCTTTTGTTCAGCTTCTCCTCACATTTCTTTAATTTCAACTCCTGCTGTGGTGCCTCCCTGGGAGGAGGCAGTTTCTGACTGCAAAGGACCTCAAGTGATGCTCTCCTCTCAGGTATGAGCTCCCCAGGCTCTGTCCCACAGCAAAATGTGCAAGCACAGTGTCACTGTGGCTGCATCCCCACATTAGAGATTTGCAGGGAAGTATTTACAGAGTGGTCTTGCCACCACAGGTTTCCCCAATGTAGAGCAAGCCCTTTATCATAGAGGAAGGGATGGAGGGAGATCCTTTTTGGAGCTGTAGTCCTAAACCCATGAGCAAACACCACTCATTGCAGCAGGACAGCAATTTGTCCCTGAACCTTTCCCACTGAGCCCTCTATGTGAGGTTTCTTAAAGCCTCAGAAGATGTCCTCTCCAGAAAAAGCTTTGTCCCCTGTGCAGCAGGGGTATGCCATAGCAGCTGGTGCAGGCTTACCATCAGCATGTCATTTGTAGTAAAGAAGTGTGGTCCCAACAAGCTGTCAGCTTGTGAAGATGGATCAGCCAGCACCCCAGGATTTTGACCTCCAGAGACAGCTTGTTGGAAACTGTCCTGCCTCATCTAGCTGCCTCCCTGAACAAGTGAGACAGCAGAGCCACAGCCCAGAAGCAGGTTAGACCTGACACCTGCAATTTGAGACACTTTCTGCTGCTCCCTCCCCCCCCCCCCCCCCCCC
>JANHFX010029723.1:27600-50760 GCA_027560015.1 Chloroceryle amazona
ACATGAGACACTTTCTGCTACTCCCTCCCGCCCTAGTAAGTGAATTCTGTGTTGTAAATGTGTGAGTGCAGGGAACGGAACTCCTAGTAAAGTAACACATTTGGTGTGTGCTT
The DNA here is from genome assembly GCA_027560015.1 of Chloroceryle amazona. Taxonomy (NCBI): domain Eukaryota; kingdom Metazoa; phylum Chordata; class Aves; order Coraciiformes; family Cerylidae; genus Chloroceryle; species Chloroceryle amazona. The sequence goes on from JANHFX010029723.1 coordinate 27,714, forward strand.
CTTTCTTTTGTTTTTACATATTTTTAAGTTAGGAATAGCACCTAGTTCTTGTACCCATTGCAGTTTAGGGACATGTTTCCCAGAAGTGTTTAGGTGCCTAGTTTATAAACATTAGAAGAGATCCCACAAAGGTAAGTAACCTATCATTCCACAATGACTTATAGTAACACCACAGGCACAAAATGAGATTTGTGGCAGTGAGTAACTCCTACTCATTTGATGTAAATAATATTTCAACCATAACATGCCAATTTCCATACCTAAAAATGGGATTAAGAACCCCATTGAAGGTTTACAGAGAATTAGTAAATGCAGAGCAAACACAGAACTACTCTCAATTTCCATCCAAAATGGAGATGGAGCTGATCCAAAAAGTTAAGATCCATGTTTTGCTTCTTGATTTTCACCTTCCATTTCCCCCATTCCTCCTCCCCCAAAGATAGTCTTGTTTGAGAATTGTAATAAATGGAGCAAAATGGAGCAATGTGACAGAATGAATTGACTTCCACTCTTCCAAGCCATGAAGAGAAAAATAATAATAATAATAAAAAATAATTATTTTTAAAAAAAGAGAGACTGAAAGTAAGAACTCTCACATAAGTCATTTTTTTATTACCCTAGAAAAGTTTCTTCTGAGTAAGTGGCTCTTAAGTTGCTTGCTCCGTGAGCCCTCTATTAAACAAAATATAATTTGAGAGCTTTAAAATTGCTAATTTTTAAAATTAATAATTCCTTTACATAACAGAAATTGTCTACACATGATTATGCCCTCCTTGCCGATTAAGTAATGTCACAGAAATGTTTAATGCAATGGAGAGGTGCATTTTAACTAAAGTTGGTGACACTTTCAGCTTGTGTTGCAATTAATAGAAGAGGAAATATTCATTCTCCATATTTCATCATTTAAAAGCATCCTGTATTTGTAAGAAGCTGTGATCAGCCAACATCCCCACTATGGATTTGAACTTCCCAAATCTTTGGTGGGTTTTGTGATTTGTTTTTTGTCTAAGATAAGAGCTTTGCCTTCTGATTTTTAATGCCTGCTTAGGGTTTTTTTGGAAGGAGATCATTCAGAGTATAGCACACCTCAGCATTATATAGGCTGAGTTATTGAGCCTGTTTTTTCCTGCTGTGAATATGTGTTGCAATGCTCGGAAGTGGTGGCAGTGAGTGGTTGGTGTTGAGGCGGGATGGTTTCATGATCACTGAAATGGTGACTGACAGCTAATGACCACTGCCATTTCTGCGCCCCTCATCCTGCATCTGGGTTTCGGACGTATCTTCCCCAGACTTTCCAAGCAAGAATTTATTTTCAGGGGAGAACAACACGTGCACATATATAATTCACTATGAAAAATTTATTTTCCTTATTGTGGGGTGGACTGAGACCCACTGCTTGGTTTTTGTGCACAGATTTGCAAAGGGAAAGAAACACCCATGTGGCCGAGAGAAGTGTGGAATTGTCTGTGATCCATCCCTACCCTGACCCCCAGCTGGCTGTATTCACAATTCAGGCTGTGAGTGTCTCTGTCTCTCCTAAGCACAGCACCCCTTCTGGTTTCCCCAGGCTGCAGCCATGAGCGAAGAGGTGAGAACATCCCTTCCATACTGACATGATGCCTTCCTTTCTGAGTCGGGGTTCATCCATTTTCTTCTCAGAATCCAAATAATTTTGTAACTGGCACCTCCTGTTAAAAATGTCCTCCTGGACATTGGAGGGGAGGTGGGGAAGCCCTGATGGCCAGTGTGGTTGCTGGGACTTCATCTGCTGCAGGTGTGGACCTACAACAATTTATCTAGAAGTCAAATGGGAACTAGGCTTTCTGAGGAGTTGAGCTTCCTGCCCATTTGTCCATATGATGGCAAGTAGAAATAAAAATGAGAAATGGTAACTGTGCTAGTGAAAGACTTCAGTGGCTTTGGAGCCCAACACATGTAAAAGATGAGGAAACAATAATGGTAACGAGGCATTACTTCTGGTGTAGCAACATGTTTGTTTAATCTTACAACCACATTGCTAGTAGATCCTAGTAAAACTGGTATCCTATCATGGGCTTATTGTGGTATTAAGGGGCATTTTTTTCTCCTTGCAAAACAGACTAGAGAAGTCTGATACTGTTTTTCTGTAATTACACATTAATAAATCTGCATGTTCCCTGTACAGTGTGACCATTGCTAATATGGTTTTTCCTGTGTGCCATGAAGGAAACTGATTTATACAATGCACAATTTAGCCCTTGGTGTTAAGGAAACAATATAAAAATAATTTTAATTTCTAAAAATTTTTGTAACTCATTTCTTCTCTTTAATACTTCCTTTGAACTTGAAATGACAAGGTATTTTCCAGCCAACGGGAGACATTTATTCCGTGTTCCCTTTTACGTGTGCAAATGCACACACATACATACATGTACATACAAAGATGTCAGCACACATAATATTATATGCCTACAAAATCAAATTTATCTGTGTGCATGTCTGTGTAAAAAAACCCTAAAAACCAGCACATGTATGCAAAAGGGCATTTGTCTTGAAAGCTGAACTTTTCATTCCTTTTAAGAGGGAAAGAAAAGATCTATTAAACATACACTCTGCGAAATAAACATGTCATAAAAATATTTTTTTTCAAACTAAAAGAGGAAAAGGTTAGTTCCTGATAATTTGTCAGTATCCCTATAAGAAACAAAGCGTACATTCCATTTGGGAAGTGGGCAGCAGCTGAGGAAGACATGCTTGTACCCATTGTGGCTTCTGCAGTCCATGCAGAGCAGTTGGGCCAGGGTGGCTGTGAAGGCAGACAGGGTCATGGTAGTAGGACTTCCACGGTGTTCATGAAGACACAGAGGGAGTTGGGGAAAGGAAAGAGACCCTTGTCCTCTCTCAGTCCTTCCCTCTGGCATTCCTCATCTGAGGTGATGCCCTGTAGAGGCTCTCTGGCCTGCCACTGCTGGCTCACCAGTGAAGGGCAACATGGGCTCTCGGGATCCTCCCCCAAAGTTTGTCAGTGCTGTTCTTTCCTGCATTTGGATGTTTTATTCACTTAATTTCTTACAGTGTTATTCAGGTAATGTCTGTAATGGAGACTGAGGGATAAAATAGTGAATATATTTTTCCAGAAGAGTCTTTTGTAGTCCTATACCACATTTAGGATTGCGCAGTGAAGTTTTGGGGGACATCTGGTCCTCCTAGCAGAGGGATAGATGACGGATGTATTGAAATAATCTAATGGAAAATGCAGATGTATATCTGATTTGAGATACAGCTTTCCACTAAAAAAACTGATACATGCCTAACTTTCTTAGAGATGTTTCAGTAGCTAACTGAGCTAATGAACACAAATACATGATTAACAGAACCATTGTAACAGATGTAGTGATGGACCCTTCTGCTCTCCCATCCCAGAAAGTGACAGTGATATTCAGGGAATCTCCATATGCATGCCTCAGGGAGCTACAGCTGAGTGCAAAATACGACTCCTCACAAAGGCCAGGCTAGCTGAACAAAATGGCCCTGGCCTTCCTGTGTGAGGACTGGGGTTTGCTGTGCAATGGTGGTTTTTTTCACCCTTCTTTTTTACCCTAAATGAGATATAGCACAAATAGTTATATTAGTTGCATACTTCCTGAGAACACAGTGATCCACACATTCTGAACTGCGGGTTGTGTTTTTCACATTCAGGCATAGGATCATCAGATAGCAATGAGGAGCTCTAGCAAACAGCACATTTGCATCAGCAGAAACCAATTTCACAAGACTTGCTGGGAAGATTTGCCACAGCATGCCACAGTCCTGCACTACTAACAGCCACTGCACATTCATTCGATAAAAAAAAGATGACAACAGAAAATGAAACTTTTAACGTTCTCTTCTATGAACTTGAGAGGCACGTTACCCTGAAGGTGTGAACCTTTGACTCACATCAGCTTCACTTGGACACCATGGTGCCTTTGAGGTAGATGAATTTGGAGCTGTGGATAAGTTGTGTTTTATTTGTCCTGGTGTCAAGGAGTACTTTCAGCACTGCTCATGTGAGTGATGATTCTGATGTCTACCAGTTTCTGAGAGACCAAAGGCTTGCCAGTAGGATACTGGATTCACTGGGATTTGAGTTCTTTGTATGCTTAGAAATATTCAGCCAGCACGATTTGGTCTTTTTGTGTTGGACAAGGCAGAAGCAATTTTTCTTGACATGCTCTCATCCAAATGAACAAAACATAATTCGTCAGTCCCATATTTTGTCTCTTGTTGCTGACCAGTTTACCAGGTAAAGCTTTCTTTTCTGAAGACCAAGCCTGCACACTTGCTGCAGCCTCTGACAAACTTGCCTAACCGTGACCTGGTTCAGCCTGTATAATCCTGTAGCCCAAACTGTATTTCTGGATGTTTGTGTTCCTAGTTGGTGGAGTTAGCAGGATTTAATTTCCTTTCTTGACCTCACACTGTACTCCACAGTGCAGCATGGCCACAGCACAGGTATCAGAGTTTGCCTTATCTAATAAGAAATAGCAACTTCTGCAGAGCAGCTTTGCATTTTAATGAGGAAGATTTTTTCACACTTTCCATTTACCTCATGCTTAGTCCGGACAGACTTGGCTGGGTGTTAGTTTGAAATACTGGTGCTTTATGGATCCTGGATTGAGCACTACTGATGCCCTTTCTCTGGCTTGGTAACAACAAGGAGTTGCAACTTGGAAGTTCATGGAAAAGTTTTCCTAATGTGTAACAGCATGTTAGGACACACATTTAGGTGTCTCTATACTCAGAATCTTTTGTGTTTGGTAAAAACACAACACAATGATTCTTCCTTTGCAGTATTTGAAAAGTGCTTTAAACATAAACTGGCAGATGCTTAAAAAGTGACAAAAGGATTCCTCTAAATAAAAGGCACTTACACTGTCTAGGACACACAACTAGGAGCAGAGAGGAAGTTTGACAGAAACTTAGCCTGTTAGACACTTTCAAATATTCCATAAATGCTGAGAGGGCAGGAAATGCCAACACTGATAGTCTGAACAGATCATCAACCCTTATGGGAGGCCAAGTTTTGATCACTCTGAATGCCTGGCACTAGTTTTCACAGCACAGATCTTGTTCTAGTTGCATATATTGCATGTCCTCTGTCCATAGTAGCTCTGATGCTTTATGTAAGACTGGGAAAGGGATTAAATTAAGCTCTGGGTGTTTCTACTGCCATTTCTCTCCAATTGTTTTGCTGGTTTTATCTATGAATTTATGTTGTGGCACAGGGTTCCTGGAAAAGGAACAGAGCTCTGTTGCTCCACGCACTGCACAAACACCAACAGCATGCCCCAAAGAGCTTACAATCTAATTAAGGCTATAGATACATGATTGATTAATTAAGCCTTACAAGTCTTAGCTGAAGTAAGTGTGAGGTAGGTCACAATGAGATGTAATTATTTGTTCTGAGGAACCTAGACTATAAATAGTATTCTGGAAACCAGAGAACAAATTCGTTTTTCTAATAGCTGCAGGAAAATTGTCTTGTGTGTTCTTCTAGTGTGCAGCGGGATTGGTTTGATTCAAAGTACTCAGACTTTTTTTAAACAAGTCTCCTTAGCTTGAAAAGTGAGATCAAAAAACATAAAACAGTTAAACGTAAATAAATGAAGAATTTGGTGATGGTACCTGCAGGTATAAAACAAATAATTGGCGGCAAATTATTAGATCATTTTGCGAATCAGGAAATAATCAATTTTCTTATTAGTCTAGATCTTAGTACAGAGAAGCAATTCACTTTGTTGCTTGGACTTCTAGAAAAAGGGGAGGGCTGGTTTCCAGCTCTGTGCCTGACTTGTACAGGCGGAAGTTCCGGGTCATGCCAGTGCAATGAGTGGAATTACAGTCTGGTGCCAGCGTGACAGAGGGGTGAGTGAGGCTAGTCCTGGCAGGGTGAGTGACTGAGGATGACCTTGGAATATAAGACCAAATCTCAGCAGGTCAGATCCCTACTCTTGTCCACGCTTTTGATTTTACTGAGCTGTTTCTGAAGATCTTCTGCATTACCAAAAAAAAAAAAAAAATCAAATTGTGTTTGGAGTGAGATTTCACACCTCATAACTGAACATGTATGAGAAGCGCTATGAAGCTGAACTGGAGATGACACAGTTTTCAGTATTTAGTCATTTCCTACAAAAAAAAGGTACAGACTGAGCTTCTCTTGTTTCCTTTCTCAGACCACTGATAACTTCTGCCATGCTGGCTGCAGCGTGGCGGGAAATTAAAAATTGGTTTGTATATTTTAAACAGCTTAAGATTTTTTTCTTGAAGTGGCTGCCTTTGGGAGTTTTACATCTCTCTTGGAACAGAGTGATAACGTGGGAAAAGGCCAGCTGAATAAAAATATCATTCCTTTCCTGCTTCTACATCATTAGTCCGAGTAAGAAAAATCCTACTTTTTGACCTTGAGCAACCCCAGATAAGGGAGAGCTACCTGAATGCTCCAAGCACTTGATATCCAGTATTTTATGGGTGCAACCAAGGTTTATTAGTCTGGACAATATTTCTACCTTTATATAATTCTGTAAGACACGTAACACATTATGGGTAACATTTTTCACAAATACTTAAGCAGCCTGATCCAATACCTGATGCAGCCTATTGAACTACAACTGCTGTGTAGTCTCAATTCATCTTCTATGGGACATGGGCCAGAAGGGTGACCAGTGCATGACTGAATTTCAGCCTCTTGTTTCAGGATACTTGAAAAGTGTGTAGTCAGATGTAGGGATCACTCTAGACAGCAACATAGCTTTTGAGTTTCCCCATTAAAAAAAAGGAAAAAGAAAAAAAGAGAAAAAAAAAAGTCTTATCCCCATTAAAAAAGAATTGAAAAATGTGCAGAGAGGGAAGTAAGGGCACATGATGGATTAAGTGCCTTTCCCATGGCCACACAGGAAGCCTGTGGTTGAGTTAGGAATTGAACCTAGATTTCCTCAGTCTGCATCCAGTACCCTGTCCCTCTATGAGGCCATAAAATTTTGTTTGTTATCCAATTATGTATAGACTGAAGCAGAAGGGTGCTGTTTGTGAGGAAGGGAATTATTAAAAGATAAGTATATATATAATTGGTGAGAAACTAAGAACAGTTCTGAACCAAGTAGTGCCCATTTCTATTGCTATTTAATGTTCTCTTTTTTTCTAAGTTTACATCAGCATAAAAATCCCCTTGTGGTGTTGCTCCTTAACCAAGCAAACTACTCATGCTTTTCCTTATGGCTAGGATTGCAGTACAGGGCAGTGCTTAGCTGTTTCCAGCTGCCTTGGTTTAACAGCAAGTAGCATTATGCCTGGCTATAGGCAGGAAAGTATTCATATTTCTGCCTCTTTTGCTTGACATTTTTCATCCAAAATCAAATAGAAAATTTGTGTCCATTTGCTGTGGAGAATGCCCATAGCATGTTCTCTTACAATACTAATTTGACTTGACATATCAGTGTTTCTTGAACAGCTGCATGACAGATTTTTGACTTTGGAAATGCCGAACTAAATCAAGAGGGGCTCCACTGAAGTTAAAACCAGACCAGAACTAGTAAAGCCAGAAGAAAACAGGTCATGCCCCTCAAATCCAGAATTTACAGCAGTCCTTCTCGGTACCAGGTAGGACATGACGAGCTAGGCAGAACCTTCACAATGGTCATAGTCCTTTTCACATATGTGTACCTGGGTATTACACAGCTTGGTCACCCTGCCATCCCTTGAAAAATAAGACAGTGTATACACTTTGTTACTGTGAACTAGAGGTGTTTGTGCTGTATCTGTAGGGAAGTGGGAGGGCAGTCAGAGCTGCAGAATGGGACATGCACTGCAGGTCTCCAACAGTCATAATGTCTAAGGGGCTGCTGCCGTTCACAAGAAGAAACTGGTAGCTCCTTCCTGTGCAGGTAAAGTCCTCTCTCCTCTGTCCTGCATGTCCCACAATACGTTAACTTTATCTGAAGAGCTAAACACTGATCAAGTGGCCCAGCAGCTATTTCCTAATTCACAGATAAATAGTAAGTAAAATAGCTGAGCCTGTTGACCTTCTCTGTGCAAGAATGTTTCAAAGAAAGCGAAGCCTCACTAATACCCATTTCTTATCACCTCCTGACAGCCTTCTGTGTGGGGGAATAGCCACAAGTGGTTTGAACAAGGTCTTCCAATAGAGTAGCTTTCTTGCAGTTATGAACAAATAATTATACCGCAGTACACCTTTGTGTAACACTCCTGTCTTCATTTACATGCAGGATTTCACCACTATCTTCCTGAGAAACTACAAAATTCAGTTAGCCACCGGATAAGATAAAGACTGGAGCTTGACTCAAAAGGGATGCATAAGTATTAGTGTTATGATATTTATAGGGGGTCATTTCTCAAGTTTTTACTTTCTACTCATCCCTTTTTCAGAAGGATGCTTGCTGAAAACTCCCTGAGAAACATGAGAGTGTAAAAACCTGGGTCCTACTCTGTTCTTAAAGAGATTCATGTTCTCCTTTGTATCTCTTTTGCCTGCAAATGGAGAAGAGAAAATTCTTCATGTGAATTTCAAACGCTTTCTGCTCCTGCCAAGTTTCATTCTGAACAGGCAGGACAGAACAGTACATGATCTCAGTGGAAGGACTTCCTAAGCTGTCTGCTCCATCCGCTGGCACCCAGGCAGGATAGCTCAGTTAGGCAATCCCTACTCTGCTTTAGCCAATTTCCTTCTGTACTCTTCCACTGCTCTGTCCTCCATGGCTGCCCTCGGCAAATAAGATCATTGCCTAATCGAGCCTTCTCGCCCTAAGGGTAGGCATTTTGAGGCTTTTTCCTCATTCTTAATTTCCCTCTTTTCTTTCTGAGAGTTATTTGAGGAGTCCCTTCTCTTGGTTGATATGAAGGTAAGGGGGGGGGGGGGGGGGGGGTGTGGTTGGTTCAGGTTTGGTGAAGTCCAGCTGTACACAGTGTAGCACAGTTTGCTAATTGTTTTAAAGGAGTCATGAGGGGGAATGCCAGTTAAATGAGCAAAAGTCAGAGTGGAATACTAATCTAGAAGATTGCTTCAGAGGCAGAAGAGACTATGCCTATATATTTTTTGTTTGTTTTAAAAAGTTTTTTCTTGCTAAGCCACGAAGTATAATTCCTGGTCTGTGCTTCCCTTTCTGTCACTTCTCCATAATTCTTAGCATTTCAGTTGGGCTGCTGTCTCTCAGCTGCTTCCTCTTTTCCTGCTTTCCTATATTTCATTATTTGCCCTTCTTCCTCTTCAAGTGCTTTTACAACAGGGTGAGGAGGATGTGGAAACCCAGTTACAATATGACACACAAACTGCAGTGTCACAACTGCAGCTCTTTGGTTTCACCTCTGGGAGTGAGCAGAAGCAGGTCAGGGTGGAGAGGCAGGAGTGGGGGCATGAAGGATAGAAGGGAAAGATTTATAAATAGGGAAGAGAAATGAAAGTCACAAGGTTTCCAGCTCAGAAACTTGGGATAGTGGCTTGCCACATAGCTTCAGTTAATCCCAAACTGAGTCATCACTTGAATGCAAAGGAGATGGCAGTCTGTGCTAGTCAAAGGGTCTCCCACAATACTGCTTCCACAGAAAAGTTATAGCCCTGATGTATTTCTGACCTTGTCTGTAAAGACGTGAAAGCTGGGTAGACCTCTAGGCCTGTATTGTGCACAGCTCATAGCATTGCCCTTTCAACAACAACAAAAACAAAGAATAAAACCTCAAAGGAAAAAAAGTATTATTAGTACCCATGTCAATGTGTGAAGTAAACCTCTGGAAGATGCCATGGATGAAAATGAAGAGATGCTGTAGTTCTCTTGAGATATCAGGCAGTTGAGAAAACTCATTCTCATGGACTTCAGCTATTTCCTAGGGCACCCATTAATTAGAGTTGCTTCTCTTCTTCTCCTCTTCTCTTCTTCTTCTCTTCTCTTCTCTTCTCTTCTCTTCTCTTCTCTTCTCTTCTCTTCTCTTCTCTTCTCTTCTCTTCTCCTCTCCTCTCCTCTCCTCTCCTCTCCTCTCCTCTCCTTTCCTCTCCTCTCATTTTTTTTCCTCTGGGGTCTCCTAGACTTTCAACTTGGTTGATTTAAACTTACATCATAACAACTAGTATAGGACTTGCTCCAAACTTCTAGACCATGACAGATGCTAAGGAGATAAACAACTGTGGGTTGGGAGGAAATGGGCAATATGTCCAGACTGCTCTGTGTGTTTGTGGAAGGAGTTAGAGGAACAGTAGATAAAGGTTTCCTGTTAAGCCGGACAAGGGGGAAGCTGTGATGTTTCTCAGTTATGGCTGTGGCAGAACTCAAGTTCAACAGCATTCTTAGTGTGGATTTGCTGTTTCTCCACCCACCATGAGAAGATCAGGTTGTTTCAAAAATCTGCATACCACTAAAAGTAGAGGAAACTTAAGCTCCCAAATCATTTAGATACTTCAAAATTGCTCTCCACTGCCTCACCGTTGACTGCAGTTGGTGCTGCAGTGAAATAAGGGTTTGATGGTCTCCCACTGCTGTGGATTGGGAACCAATGCCTGAACCAGCCCTGGGCTTTGAAGTCAGAATATGTCAATACATATCCTTTTTGCTAACTACTTCTCCACTGATCAATTTACAGGTTATGGCAAAGTTTGTGAGAGCTACCAAACATGTATGTTAAACAGAGGCTGCACATGTATGTTAAACAGAGGCTGGTCCTGATTTTCAGAGGTGACTGGATGCCTAGAAGTCAGATATGGAGCTTGAGACAGTGGTCTGATTTCTCAGTGATCAGTGTTTTCCAGACCTATCTGTTTTCTGATAATCTATTTTCATTAGTGTCTGAAGTTGGAGAGCTGCAAAACATTAGCTGCTTTTGTAAAAATCTTTTGCTGATGGACAAATGTTTAAATAATTGGTAGGCATATTGAAACGAGTGGAAGAGTTTAGAGAAATTTGAGCAGTATTTGAATGCTGGTTAAACCATATTAGATTATTGTATTCCATACCTCAAACAGAACTTAAAGCCTTTATGGAACAATTTCCATTGTCTGAGTTACGGAGGTTTCTTCTGTTCATAACAGTTAATTTAATCTAGAGTGGTGCTGTTAGAGACCATTTAACTCAACAACTATTATTTTGAAAGCCTTTTCCCTTGAAGCTCTGCCAGTAGCATGTTGCCTTGGATGCCCTGTTGATCTATCCATGTTAAGAAGACGGTTGCATTTTGATCTAAGATAGTGATAGTGAGCATGGTGATTCTGACTGTTTGAAGATTGTGATCTTGACTGTGTTTCCATTGAGTTTCAGATGTTGCTTTACTTACTCAAGAAAGTGGTAAAATAATTTTAAAACAACCTTTCACATTCACCACCCCTAAGCATTGCTGAAGATTTGTTCAGAGTTTGAGGAAGCTGTACCTGAGTGGATCGCAATATTGGCCTTTCTCTGGAGGTGTGATGATACCTGCACCAGAAACACAACTAAGCCTTAGCTTAGAGTTCCCTTCTGTGGTGTGGTTCCATTCTGATTTTCGAGACACACTTCAGGACAGGAATAGGGACTTCTAAATTCAGTAGTTTCAAATCATAGCTGAGGGTGTGCTTGCAGAGCTAGGAAGTTCAGCTAGGATGATGTTCCTGATGTAATATATTTTACATATAGAAAATTATTTCATATTCTGTCATATTTTTCCCCTACATCTTTCAGAGAAACTAGTTTTGTTTGGTTGGTTTTGTTTTTTAATAAAATCTCCTTCTTTTTGAGTCAGCTGTTGCAGAAACCTAGTGAAATCTGCATTTTTCTCTTAGCATTGTGTTCAAAGACCCAAGGAAACTATACAACTTTGCAATTGTTGGATGTGTCACAGAAGAAGGATGCAATGTCAGGGATGACTTCTCATATAGAACTAATATGGTTAGGGTTAGATTCTGTTCAGGGAAGCGAAGGAGGGCTTGTTTTTCCTGACGTAAAAGCAAGGAAAGACCAGGCATGAGAAATGGCCAAGGAAGTGAGAAAAGACGAGAAGTCTTTTAAAAATGTGGACTGAACTGAGATTTCAGACTTTCAGAATGATTTAAATGTCTGAGTGTGTCAGAGTCCCACAGCACCCTTTGGGGTTTCTTGCCATTTCAGCACAGAGTACTGATTACCTGAGGGGGACTCTAGGTCCCCTGTAGCAAAGGATTGGCTGCAATGCATTGGAAAAGAACTAATTTTGTCCTGACATTTTTCTCCTCAGGAGCTACCTAATATGCCCAAATTCAGATAATTTCTTTAGGATTTGTGTAGAACAATTTATACCACTTGCCCAGAAGATGCAGATCAGGATTTCCTTTCAGTGTTGAACACACTGTAATCAGGTAAACTGCAGTTACATTGCAAAAGCTTCTGGCAGTATTTCCACAAACCCAAAAGAAAAAGCTTCAGTAGCCTCAGATAGATACTTCTTGAAAAACAACTGAGCACATAGGATTTACATATCTAAAGCAGGCTACCTCAGGATTACTTTCTTTGCATGGTCCCAAGATAGATCATCTACTTTATCACTCATAAAGCAATGACTACATTTGATCTGCTTTAGTCTAAAATAAACTTTCAGTATCTCTGGGTTTTTTTACCTTGTCTGGTGAGGGGGACACACAGAGGATTCTGCTCTGCAATTTGTTTTCTGAATAGACAAGATAATAAAATCGTCATGTAGTATCCCCTCTCAAGTGCTGAAATGTCTAGGTTCCTCTCCATTTCATCCCTTGACCTCTTCTTGAGAAAGGAGAATGATACTGCACAGCCTTGGCAGAGCACACATAGGCACCTTCCCAAACCTAAACACAGCTGCTTGGTCTAATTTTAGATCTACTGACCCTTTGACATCTGGGGAACTATGGACACTTGTGTGTAAGAGCTCTCAAGACATCATCATGGTAGCTGAACAGTCTCTGGTAAACAAGTCCCCTTGTCTGTCTCACTGACAGTGAAGGAGCAGCACATTCAATGTTCACATGGACAGACTTGTGAGGACCTGTTCCTGAGTCAGGGTAGCTTTGTGCCACCCCAGGGACAAAATTAAAGGCACGTAAGCAGCTCACTGAGCTGGAGCATGAAAAGAGGAAGGTTTGCAAGGGCTAACTTTGCATTCAGGGCAAGGCAATTTTAGGTGTGCTGAGCAATATACAGAAGAGTTCATCTTCCTGCCTGTTGCTCTGCCTCAACACACCGCACTGGCTGCATGGTGAGCCTAAGGCCTGTGTCCTGCCTTTCTGACCATGGACCCAAGGACACTTCATTGCTCTCAAGTGGTAGATTTCTTCTGTGGGGTAACAACAGCTGTCTTCAGCTTGTACAGGTCTGATTAATAACTTCTCTAGATATTGACATTTCTCAAGGTTTTCTCTTGGTCAGGCATGCTTACAATTCCCCCTCTAACTACAGTTCACATCATTTGTATGTAAGTGATCACCTGAAGTGTGTAGCTGTCCTTTTATTCATATTTCTGCATTTGTTGAGCCCACTGCATCGGCTAGGAATACTCACGGCAACTCCTGGGTTTGCAGCAGGGTAAGGACAACTTCCAGTCATGACAGCATGGCTTCATGCAAGAACCTGCCTGTGTCTCCCATCTGTGAGGAGCTGCTTTGATCTCCTTGTTAAATTCCAACATAGTCTCTCCTCCAAAACGCTGATATTTGCAGATGCACACTCTTCACATTCTTTGAGGCTGCCACATGTGACTGCCAGAATTTTAGCTAGAATTCTGTTGCATTAATTGAGGACAGGTTAACATCCATGAATTTCATCAAAGCATGCTTTGTGGAAGGATTAGAGAAGGGGAGGTGCTTTATAAATGTTAGGTTATCATACATCTGAGGCTCTGCTTCTCTCGGGTAACTTGCTGTGTGGAGAAGAGCATAAGATGCGAAATTTGTGCCTATAGAGTTCCTGGAGAATGCAGCTTCACAGGTGTCAGAGTTGCCACATAAGCATGTGTATCCACACAGGTACACCTGTGTGAGCTGGGAACGTTTTCATATATGGTAGTGATTTTACAACACTGCTGTGTATTGTTACTTGAGGTTACTTGCTTTTTAAAAGTTCTTGCTAAATGTCCTATTGGTACTTCCTCATCCTTTAATGCCCATATGACAAAACTCTGATGGAAGCAGAAGAGACAAAGATGTTGAGGATGAGAAGCTCAGTTCTTACCATCATTTGTCAGCAAACCTTTCCCTCCAGTTTGAAAATCTTCCCAGCTTACTTCTCAAAACAAAAAAGTGTCGATAAAATTTGTTACTAGCAAACCTGCAGCAGTTCCTTTAGCTTCTCCATCATGCAGCCAGTAAAGGCGCAGAGCACTTCATATAGAGGAAGCATGGGTTACACATACATGTGGAGCTTGAGAAATACGTTTAGCATAGCTTCTCTTGATAATGTTCTTTCTCTCGCCTTTAAAACTTAAGGTTTTTTTCATAATTCAGTTGATGAACATCAATCAGCCAGGTAGTTAACAGTGTTTTGAAAAAAACACTGGATTCTATGTACCAGTGAGTAGCACAGAAAAGACAAGAAAATATGAACTAGATCAGCCCCTTGTCTTGGTTGCAGATAGTTTCCTGGTGAAACACAAATTCAGAAAGACACGTAAAAAGCACCTAGTCTCAAGTGTGTAAGTAGATTTCAGGGGCATTACTTGAATTTCTCTTTAACATGACCATCTTTACTGGTGCGTTAAAGGATTCCCACAGGTAAGTAAGGAGAGGTTACTGGGAGCCTACACCATGGAGCAAAAGCCATTTTTTTGTACCCAAAGCAGACATACATTATCCATTGGTTTGTTCCCTGGTTTGCATTCCTTACAGTTTGATCTCTTTGCATGCCCTGGAAAATCATGTTGATGTGTTTTGCAATGCAGTGAGCAGAGCTCCCTGCTGCTTGCAGCCGAAACCAAGCCATTCACGCAGGTGGGCACTGGCTCTGGCACACGGGGCACCTCCTCACGGGCAGCAGTGGGGAGCCCAGCAGTGGGAGGAAATGACAGTGGCGGGTGATGACATGGGTGGAGCTCCTCACACCGGTTGTCCCATGGGAGATAGCTTATCTGGGGATGCCTGTGTTTCTGGAATAATATACATTTGATTGAAAGCCAAAAATTAGAGTAGTGGAGAAATTGACTGCCAAGGTCCAATTGGTGCTTGGAGTCAAAGGAGGGGCAGCACAGACCGCATAGGGAGGATCTCCTTATCCATCAGCACCAGTCTGCTCTACTTGCAGGTGTGCCCCAGTGGTTCCTGCTACTACTCTCCTTTCTGTTATTTTTGTTTCCCTTTAAAAAGCCGTCTGAGAGCCTCCCATTTAGAAACCTTCTTTTTACCTGTTGCTTCCTCTTCACCATGTTGCAGCCTGTGGTAAAGGCTTCAGCTCTCTGAGCGAAACAATAAGGTGCCAGCGCTGAGTCACTGGGCTGCTTCACCATCCTCCGGCGTTCACCTGCTGCTGTGCTAGTGGTGTCTCTGTCCTGTGGCACAGTGAATGCTTGGTCCTGTTTTAATACAAGTTCCTTTTGTCCATAGCAATTAAGTTGCATTGTAGGCTCCAACTTTTTAGGCAATTCTGAGCTACCTATAACTTTAAGCATTTTACACATGCAGATACCACAAATGCTTTATTAACTGGTGATGTGCTGTATGTAGAAAGAAAAGGGCAAACTAGTCATTTTTTAAGAGCACTTGGGTGCATCTGTAGCATTCTTCTATAGCTAAAAAAAATAGTTGGTTTGAACCTGTCACACCTATGTTGTTTTGTGTCTTTTGAATTTTACTGAAGGGCTGAGGTCCTTGCATAACTTAATTATGGTTGCTCTGCCTAATCCTTTTGTTGGCTTGTTTTACACCTACATGATTCTTCAGGTAACTTCAGAAGCTCATAACGGAAAGATACTTTTAATGGAAACATAATTTAAGTTAAGGAATTGGTCTTTGTTGTTGTCAAGCCTAGCCAGTGAATACTGACTCCTTAAATATTCTGTGGACAAACAGCTCTGCCTTATGTTTCTGCAAATGGCATCCTCCACCTGCAGTCCTCTTTTGTGGTGAGAACAGAGCTGTTGCCACAGTAAATGACCATGATGTAAAAAGAAAAAGGGTAAGATTTGGATTTCAGGCCATAGCCAAGTGCTAGAATTTGGTACACTGTAAAAAACCAGAATAGCTCTTATGTCTTAGAATCAGCAGGTGGGATTGCCGACAAAATTCTGTTTTTTGGGTTTTGCACTTATGTAAACAGGAAGAGATCATAGCTGCTTTTGCTGACACATGTTGGCATACTGAGGTGATATATTTTTGCCTGAAAGCCATTATTCTGTCTTTTTAGAAACTTTTTAATAATTTGTTAGAAAGGAGAGTATTAAAGGTTTTCTCCTCTTCACCACAAGGATGCTAATCCACCGATCAAATGAGCCAGGTATTGTTGCAGCTTCATCTGTCTGCCGCTTGAATAGTTATAGGGCCTTCATTAAAAACTCTTGTTGGACTTTAGAGTTACCATTTAAACATCAACTAACATCACCAAAATATTTCTGATTTGTCTTGGAATAACAAATGAGCCATTTGAACAAAAAATTACATGCACCCAAGTTACTTGAAGCATCTTGAAGAGAGGTCTTTTCTTTGCTGTTGGCTGCAAAGTACAAGCAAGAGGTTGCATGGACCAAAAATCAGATTATTGTGGTTATTTTCAAAGAAAGGCTAAAGGATAACTTCTTAAAGGCAAGTGTATGCCACAAGATACAGTTCAGTGCCTACTGGGTTAAAAGTTCTAAAGATGCTTAAATTCCATTAAAAACCAAAGGGAGTTAGAAAACTCTGTTGATAAAATACCCCAGAAGCTTCAGTGTGTTTTATCTTTCTCTGTTACTCAACAAATTCATTTGATATCCAGGTCTTACATTTTTTTTCTTCTTTAAAAATCCTGCTGGAAAAGAATATGACTTAGGAGGTGAATGTCTCCTTCCAAATGGGATTTTGGCCCAGGTACTTAAACCTGTGCCAGTGAAATGGAAAGGATTTTAGATCTGGGAGGGAGTTCCATAGCTATAAGAGAAGGTAAATTGGCGATGAATTGAAAACAAATTACTAATTCCTCACATCCCTTTTTTTCCAGCTCCCTATTTCTCTGTCCTTTAAAAGCCATCCTCCATGTCCCGTTTCCCAGGAGGTCCATTTGATTTCTACTTTCTCCCCACTACTGTCTCTTTCGCTCATTGCGAGATGCCACCCTTCCCCTCTCCACATTGCTCAGTGTTACTTGGGAGGTGTGACTCTGTAACTTTGTCATTCATCCTGCCTTCCTGACTGTCCCAGACTGTGTCTTGTGCTGAGCCAGCTACACTGCTCTTCAGTGATAAATCATATCATCATCCCTTTCCTCTTTGATATGCCATTTCTTTTTTTTTTTCCCCCAAAGATGTTCATAAACCATCTTTAGCCGTAGAATACAGAACAGTCTTTGTAACATAATGTCAAATACTCTTCAGAAAATCCTGAGTGAAGCTCCCAGTAAACATCAGAGAGCATAAGAGACCCAACCAGTGCCCTACTTTTGAGTAACTTCTCCACATTCTGATCAGGTAAAAAGGGAGTGAGGGAGAGCTGTCAGTTCAGTGACACCGGTGCACTCCTTGCACACAAAAAAATGGTTTTGATTAAACTCCCCCAAACTGCAGTAATATGTACAAAGATAGTAAAATGCAGAGCCTGTTAAGGTCATCTCCAACAAAATTGAAGTTAATTAATTAATTAGTAATGTCTTAATGGTGTTAGAAGAGCCAATGAGAAATTATTACCATGAATTGCAGAGCTAATTAATGTCTGCAGGTATGTGTACATAGACATGGATGTGCACATAAATGATTTCTACAAAGACTATTATCAAGTAACTGTTTGAGAAACCTGTACAAATGCTAAATATGTTTTTTATCAGTGCATCTGAAAAGTTTTATTCCCAGGTATTTGTCACATCATCAATGCTCCAAGAGTAATTTTCTCCACTAGAGTAAGGGAAGGACAGGAACCACTTTCACAAAGGAAACAGAACACACTGTTGATTTTTTATTTTAAGTCTAGGTATTCAGAAAATAGTGTATAGCCTGTCTTCCCTTTTCTCATTCAGACTTAATAAAAATCCTTAGTATTTCTACTGGAGTGATATCCCTCTCCTGTTGTGTCTTCTACATTAAGTGGGGCTTTTTCTTTGTTATCATTTGGAAAACAGTTTTGCAAGTGCTAAGTTTGAATACAAAGGGAATTCTGTTTGTTAATCAGACCTGTAAAATCTCTGTGAGGGCCCAGGGTGAGGGGGTGGCTTCACCATCCATCAGCTCTCACTAGCAAAGTGAGCTCCACACCCAAACTGAGCCCCTACCATGAGGTGCAGTGCCAAAGGGATGTGCTTGTAAAGGCATCCTGGATGCTCAGCCTCATCTGCACAAGGACATTCATTAATGCACAGCTACAGCAGTCCAGAGGCATAGCTGTGGAGAGCTTTAGTGAAGATCGACTGGATCAATATCCCTATCATTGCTTATGTCAAGTAATGAACTCCATCATTAGTCGTGTCAGTGTGCCCCATGGCATGTTAATTTGTATGTAGCTACTCATAATATGCAGAGTATGGTATGTTTGTGTAGATACATTGTGATGAAACGCCTTTGGAGTACAAAAATACCAGAACAACATGCCAGTATGCACAGTTACATATATGATCTGAGTGATCTGCCCTAGTTTTGGTCCTGCTGTGGAAGGGGGTTTGGACTTGATCTTCGGAGGTCCCTTCCAACCCCTAACATTCTGTGATTCTGTGATATATATGTTTACATAAAACTGAACTCCTTCTTCTTCCATTGCGTAAGACCAGCAGATGTGAGAAGAAAACAATGCAATTTTACTTTTTATAACTTCAGTGACTAGAAACAAGGATGTATAAAGAAGAGATCTCTGGCACACAAAGTGGGCATGTTGATGAAAAAAGTAAATTGTGAGAGGGAGCTTCCACTGGAGGGGCCTGTGGTCTCCCTGGGGGCAGGAGAAGGGTGAGTTAGGTGCTCCATGTTAGGTGCTCTGCTTCTGCTGACCCTTTTGAGACACTTCGGCAAAACTTCCTCTTCATTTCAGCAGGAGTTAACCTGTGAGCAAGGGGAATACCCAAAAAAAGCTATGCATTTAGAAAACATGATAACACTTGTTGTACGCTCTGCAAGAAAAGGGCATTTTTACAAATGGGAATTGTTCTGGGCAGGATTCCCCTGCCAACTGTCCTGCTGCTGTTCCTGCTTCATCCTAAACTGCTTGTGTTGCTTCTGTGATGATAGCTTTGTCTTTCTTCTAGTTATTTCTCTTATAGCAATAATGCCATCTTCTTTTACATTTACTGCTAGCAGTACCACAAACCAGCATCCTGTTTGCCTTCTTTATTGCAGCTGCATACGGGGCAGAAGGCTTTAGGGACTTTCATGCAATAATTCCCAAATCTTTTTCCTGTAAGTATACTGCAAACTCAGCTCACTACAGATTATTTCCATCTAGTTCCTACTTTTATGACTTTTTTTTTGTTATGTCATTTCGCTTCTCAGTAATGTACACTTTCCTGCATACACTACCAAAGGTCTTAAGTGGTCTAATATTTTTGCTTCATTCACATGTCTTTTGTTTTAACGTAAAGCCTACTTCAAAAGCCACCTTCTCAAAAGCTTTGGCAGCCAAGGAGCCTAGAGTTGTTTTGTATAAATATATTTACATTAAAATTATTATTCTTATAATTATGAGAAAAAAAAAATGCAGTGTGATTTATGGAAAATCTGTTATATGCTCAAGCCAAATAGTTCTATTGCTTCTGTTCACCATTGTGAAAACAGCAGTATGGGGTTGTAGTCCACTAAATTTGCAGAATAGTGTAGAACAATTCTGTTTAGTCACTCATACCATCTTTGTAAATCACTGTTTGGTTGTTGATTTATTTTTTTTCCATATCTCTAAATTATTCCCCTTTTTAGATCATACATTTTTAAGGAAAAACTGCTGTTTATGATATGCACTCATTCGGTCTTACATATGATTTCTATTAAAAATGCAACATTTGAAAAATCATGAAAAATTGCTAGATTAGTATACTTTATAAAAAGTGTCTGTCAAGCAGTGTTCAGAACTGTGAACATCTCCATGATCAAAGTGTTTCCCAGTAGGATTTTGAGTAATGTATTCCAGGTGTATTCTAGTCGATCACATCCATGCTAACCTCTGGGGACACCTGGAAGTTTGCAGGGTGTAGCAGAGAAGAGTTTGTCAAACCTTTCCATTACAAAAGAATCAAGATCTCTCATCTCTTGAGGTAATTATTGCCCATAGCTTAATTACATCATTGCTACACCACCACTTAAAAGGTTGCCATGAAACTACCAATCCACAACAGGAAAAGACCTTGATCTTTATTGGGTGTACTCAGCTAGCTACTAAAGCAAATGCTGTCCTTTGTGGGGTGCGGTGAAGGTACAGGTTTTTCACTGAAAGGAAGGTAAGATTTGGGTCGATGAAATGGTCTTTTTCAGCTTAATGAAGAACTATTTTTTCACCAAAATCATCAGATTAGAAGAGGAAATTAGCTGTAAAGATGATTTATTCTACATAAAATGTCATACAGTCCTGCGGAGAGAAGAGGAATGAATACTGGCATTAACTGATCTGCATCTTGACCCTTTTCCATAATGTTTAGGTTTACTGTGCTCTTATCAGATCAAATTTACCACCCTACCTGTTAGCACATGCAGTGAGGTGATGCCAGAATTCTTCTAGTTGCAAGCGACTGTCACCTATAGGATTATAACACAGAGGATTTATCCAATCAAGTCAAACCAGTTCTCCCACCCACCTTTGTTGATTTGACTGTTTTCAATAGTAGTTCATGGCTGTAGAGATCCTCCTCACTTAGCAATCCTAATCCTGCTGTCCTAAAACTGCAATTATCATTCCTATAATTTCCCATAATGCTACTTCTTGCTCTTAAATTCTTCCTTCCATCCTTCCCCACCCTGGTTTCTTTATCAGTGTTCATATCCTGCTTTCCCATTGTCCTTGTTTGCCCCATAGAACTGCAGACCAAATATTTGGATACAGTACAACCCTCAGGATCTTCCTGACAAGTGGAGAATGTTGCATTTTCAGTTCATTTCCATCCATTGCCTTTGATGAGTTACTCACTTTCACAATTGTTTTTGACAAAGCCATGTGAAGTGGATTCATTTTAAGTTTCATTCCGATTAGCCTGAATTGTCAAAATGAACATTACAAATGCAAAAATCTCAAACTGACATAGGAACAGACTTGTGATATTGTTCCCAGCTCCCTGGATGCCTTGTATTTGTTTTACTGATATTCACTGTTCATTGCTCCATGTGTTACAAACTCCTTACATTGCCCTTGGAAATGTGGTTGTGTATGTAGCTTTTGTTATTCAGGTATATTGTACATGCTGTTTAGAACGTATCTCCTTTGATGTGACTGTTTCTTTGCCACCATATTTATTCTGTAACAAAACTGAGTGGCATCCTGTATTGTTTTTTTCAGCCAGTAATATTAAAATAGAGACTCAGAGTGATGAAGAGAATGGGCGTGCCTGTGAAATGAATGGGGAAGAATGTGCAGAGGATTTACGAATGCTTGATACCTCGGGAGAGAAAATGAATGGCTCACACAATGGCCCAGGCAGCAAGGCTATGTCAGGAGTTGGAGGCATTCGACTTCCTAACGGAAAGCTAAAATGTGATATCTGTGGGATAATTTGCATCGGTCCCAATGTGCTCATGGTTCACAAACGAAGCCACACTGGTAAGGCCTGCCATAGTTTTTCCTTTAGTTGACAAGAATTGGCCATGTATTAGGAACTAAGATTTGTTTTCTGTATCATGAACTTGTTCCCTCTTGTAAGAAGAGAATGCAGCATCGGTAGGCATTTGGAACTCAGTTATTTTGTTACACCATTTTGGACAGGACAGGAATTGAGATTTGTTCTTGACAGAAGTCCATCTGTTGGGCTAGAAATTGTGCAGTTTGTTTGGTTTGAAGTTACATGAACAATTCATTTTAAGAAAAAAAAAAAAGGAAAATAGAAAGTAAAGAAGTCTTGTTTAATTTCTATGAAATTTCTAAGAACTGCTGAAGAAAAACCTGTTTGTGGCTAATTATGATATCAATCCAGTTCTAATATTTCCAACAATGCAACAAAGCTTATTGTGGATCTGTGATTGACAAAATAATGTTAAGGGTACTATACTGTCAGTCTTAGTTAGAAAAAGGGGTTAATAATTGTATATCAAATGTTTCATGAAATAAAACCAAGTATTGTCACTGGTCACATTTGGACTAAAGGGTTTCTGCTGGGACACTAAAAGAGTCATGTGAAGAGGTTGTGATCCATAGGGATGGCTTGTCATTATACAGTGCTGTGAATCTTCTTGCCTTGATTTTCTAATTCTAAATAGTCTCAAAGAGTGCAAAAAATGAAGAATCTGAAACCAGTGAAGAAATAAAGACCAGGGTGAGTCTTATCTTACCTGATACAAGCTGTCTAAAAATTAGGCTTCCAATAGAGACTCTAAGGTCATCCATAGTCAAAAGAGAAAAGCTGAACTATGCTGTTGTGCTACATGAGTTATTTTGAAAAAAAAAACCAAAAAAACAAACTTTACATTTTTGCATGACTATTCAAATGAGAGAAAATTTGAAAATCTTTTTAAGGTAAGAACGATCTGCCCGATGGTTTAGATGCCACTGAAATAGTCATCCTAGTAGACACATAGATACTTCCTTTATCCACATCCTCCCAATCACGCTTAAATGGTTTCCCCGGAATTACTAAAGAGTGAGATTAGCAAAGTGCTTTCAGAGTTTAACTTCGAGGATCCATGAAAGGACGCCAAGTGTCATCTATCACACCCCAACCCCCACCCACCCCCCCCCCAGCGTCACCTCGCCCACCGTCTTTTTGCCTTCCCCGGCTCCCCCTCGCGCGCGACGCTGCTGCCTGCGTTTGTTGTCTCT
>JANHFX010029724.1:0-22272 GCA_027560015.1 Chloroceryle amazona
TGGATCTGCTGGGAACAGCAGCAACAGTTGCAGGCTCAACATCTCTCTCATGGCCATGGACCTCCAGTGCCTCTAACACCACATCCATCAGGACTTCAGCCTCCAGGAATCCCTCCACTCGGAAGCAGTGCTGGCCTTCTTGCCCTTTCTAGTGCTTTGGGTGGGCAGTCTCACTTGGCAATAAAAGATGACAAGAAGCATCACGATGCAGAACACCACAGAGGTGAGAGGCATGGCAGGCCTGATTAGGACACTGTCAGATTTGCGAATTGCTGCAAATTATGTGCATCTCTAAAGAATTCAAGTTATATAGAATGAGAAAAACACTGTTGGCAAACTTAAAATGTCTGCATATATACCACTGAAACAAAATTCAGCTTGGAAGCTTTCAGTATTTTAAAAGGGGATCAGTAGGTGTCACTTGCTCTGTAGTTTGCAGGGCATTTTGACATCCTGGTAAATGTTTAGTTGTAACACTAGTGGCCTGCACCATGTTGTAGAAAACTGTTAAACTGCATAATCGTTATTTTTTTTCAAAGAAAGTAGTGTTGTTAAATGGGTGGGTGGGAAGGTAGAAGAACAAAAAGTTAAATTTTGGAGTGAATGTGTTCAAACAAAGGATTTAGTTAACTGTATCTGTTACTTCAGTTTCATAAGATTCAATTCTAGTACACAATTAAATATTCGGCAAAATTGCACTTAACTAATTTTTGAAAAGAAAATAATTTATTCTGTTATGAAATAAAGCTAGGCTTTGTGTACGGTTAAACTGTAAATCATGTTTACAAAATACTGTAATTTTCAGGAAATCACTGTATTAGGAATGTGCAATTACTTATATAAATAAAAGCCATTTTAAAACTGTTCACGGCTTGTGTTCTAATTTTGTTCCCCCCTTTTTTATTTCTGTTCTTGCTTCTGTGTCTGAATGGGCATGTCTGCATTTCTTGGTTACTGCGGGAGCAGACAGAGAGCCGGGCACAGTAAGTACCAACATTCCTGCTAATGTTTCCCCTTCTACCTAATGTAATAATCCGATTTCACGCTGTTTGTTTTGTCTTCCTTTTAGTCTGTTTCATGATACTAGGCATACATTATTTTCTGTTAAGGTTATCTCTTGGTTTATGCAGAGCACCAAGTCATTTGTTTGGAGGACTATGAGTCTAGTTTTCTTTCTCAGCAGTCTGATTTGGGGGAAGCTTGAACTTTAGTTTGTGTATTGGAGGTGAGGGGGAAGCTGCAAATCAAACAGAACTTTGACAGCAACTTCAACCATATTAGGCAGCAAAGGAACTAGAGTTGCAGAACAGATGAGAAACTTAAAATTCATGTCAAGATGGTGTATGGCCCTTTGATTTTTCTTTAACTGAATCTAACCTTATTGCTTAATTTGTGCTTCAGATACAACTTCCATAGCAATACTTTTTTTTTTTATCCGTTAGACATAAGCTGTACTAGAATTGGTTTAAGATAATGCAAAATGAGCCAAAAAACCTGCTTTTTAATTTTTTTATATTGTTGTGTTTTGCGTGATAATGATATACTATCTGGAGATGGGCAAGTATAACTTTAGAGAGTCATTTCAAGTAATTCTGCTTGTTAATAGGTAAATTTGGGCTCTGTTTTGTTTCTTTTCCTAGTTCTTGTCTCTTCTAATTTAGAAAAAGTTAATCAACATATCTTTATGATACTAAACTTATTAAACTTATTTACACTGCTGCTTTTTTTTCTACTATAGTTTTGACAACTATTTTTTGGAAACTATCACTATCTGCATATCTTTTGTGGTAATCATTTTTGTTTCCAAATTAAGCAAGAAACACGTATTTCATCTTGCTTAATGTAATTAATGACAATGCAACTGTGAAAATAGTTTTAAATTGGCTTTTCCTCAAGCCTTAGTCTTATTAAGGACATATCTATTTGAATGACACTTATTTCTTTGAGTGATGTTAGTCAAGTGCACTTAAGAGCAAAGGAAGGAAGATTACATTGCATCTGTGTCCATGTGCCCAGGTGTGCACAGGTGATGGCTTTGTTTTGCTTCAGTTGTTAGGTTGCCTATCCTTGCTCTCTTCCCATCCTCCCCCACCCTGTGCATCATGTGCTTTGTTAAAAGGCTTTTGAGTTTTCAAAAACAAACAAAAAAAATCAGGAGCTTCACAATGTTGAGAAATTCAGACTCTGAATTCATCTTGTACCTGTGTATAGTTCTTTACCTGTGGAAGAAGAATTGTTAAAAATTAAACCTAGCTTTTGTGTCATTGGAGTTTTGCAGTATCACTTGCTTAGTTTCCCATATATGTCAGTTTTATTTTGATTAAAGTACATAAAATTGTGACTACGGTTACTTCTGTCTCCATATGTGTAACTCGTGGTTGCTTGATTATTATCTGTAGTAGGCTTTTTGTATGCTGGGTTTACCAGTAAGTAACCTTTAAAGAGTCTTAGGCTTCATTTCATAAAGGAGCTTTGCTATGTGGCTATACAGAGTTCAGGTTACTACACTGTGGTGGCCATAGTTTCTTTTTGGTCTCAGTGGAGAATACTACTTCATAATTGAATTAAACTTGGATAGCTGGTCATAGGTGAATGTAAACTTGAACTTAAAATTGTTTAAATACAGCCTTGGCTAAACAGTAAATGGTATCTTCAGTCAAAGAATCCCCACTCGAGTGATAGCTAAGTTGAAATCTGTGGCTAAAATGATCATCTGGGAATGATTTGAGCATCTCAAATTCATTTATATATTTAATGGATTTCTTTTATCTTTTAAAATATATTTAAATTAAACATAAAATTGGTCACAAGTTCACAACTCATACCAGAAGGTCTGTTTAATTATTACATGTAGTTGTAACTGAGCAGTAGGCTCATACCTTGCAAATTATTTTATAACATCTATGTCATCAAGATAAAATCAATCTGATTTTCAGAGTAACAGTTTTAAGTGTAATGGTACAGCCAGAAGTCCTGATAAAGGCTTACTTTCATCATCCAAGACACCAAAACCTGTGCTGTCTTGTTAGTTACTAAATTAACCATGATATTTGGTATTACCATGCAGTTCTGCATTATGATTTCCATCAAATACCTAGTGCAACCTTCCAGTATCATCAGTAGAAGCTGAAAGCTTTAAATTTGCAGGCTTGAAAAATTACATTTTAATGCTTACAGTATTTGGTTTTAAACTGAGTTTTTCTGACATAACTTTGAGTTAGAGCATATTGTGGCATATTATTTGAGGGTATTTATTTTTAAATGAGATCTGGTTTTATATTTTTATGTCTCCTTAGGCCAATAAGCAGTCACAAACTTTTATGTATTTTATACTTAGAAATACCTCAATGCAGTGAGATTATTTTATTTGTAATAGACTATAAAGATGTAGTGATTTAATTGTTCTTGGTTGTGATCAGTGTCCATTTTATGTACTATTGCTGTATCTAAATGGTATGTTTTTCTTTTTTATATTACTTAAAGTTTCAGGAAGTTAAATAAATGGAAGTTCTTCATAAATACATGTTAGTGAAACAGATAACATTTAAGTTAGTAATAACTGTACTTCATAAATGAACACTAAAATTATTTGGTCAATGTTAAATTATAGGACTACATGGATACGGGCAGGTGGGTTTTGGCTCATGTAGCTCTCACCATCCCAAACTGGGTGATGTTATTGTGGTAATGCAGGCATCCCTACTATTGTGACACAGTCTGGTTGCAGGTAACAAAGCCTGGCAAAATAAGCAAGTTTTGCAATTGAAGCTTAATAAAGTTCTGGGAAACATCAATACAAAAGAACTTTGATGTCCATGTGTTTGTTGGTTTTTATTTATTTTTTTTCCTCTAGGGAACATACGGGCAACTTTTTTTTAAACTCATTTTAGGTGTTAATTTATCACTTACCTTTGCACTGCTCTAGTATCCTATTTGGACAGCGCAGAAATGCAAATGTTTTGAAGCATAGTATCATATTAGTAATCATTTGTAGACAGTGAAATCGGACCTCGTTATATGCTTGGGATTTATATTGAGAGTCAGTCATGTTTATCTTTTGTCCTCATTAAAACACTGAGCTTGTTTTCTGAGATTTAGGAAATACTAAAATTTTGCAATAATCTCCCCCCCCCCTTTACTGTTGCTATTGTTTTGTAAAGTAAATGCTCATAGAGCAGAATATTTCGTGTTCATCCCATCTCTGTCTTGGAGGCAGAGGCCATGTATAATTCAATGCTATTTTTTGGTTGATATTTCATGCAAGCTCTTTGTTTTGTGTTTTAATTCTTTTAAGTGTGTGTGTGGGGATCGTGAAAGGAGTTATACAGAAATGTAGGGTACTCTTCAGTATAGCAAATACATGACACTTTGTGCCCCTGAAGAAAGTATTTTCCATTATATTGCTTGTAATCAAAAAACTTGAATTTCTTTAATTAGTTATCTTTTAATTTTAGTGGCTCTATGAAGTCAAATCTTTCAGTCTGATGCATACCACAGTTGTCTTCATCAGGCGTTGCTCAAACAGAAGAGCTGTGGAATGCTGTGGTGCAGTTTAGTTTGTAGCTGATACAAAGCAGCATGAGGGTGATTATGAAGGAGGAGAAGATTGTGGTAGTCTGGTTTAAATTTTTATGAATATCCTGATTCTGACAGGTTTTAGCTAGAAAATCCAGGAATCAACAGAAGCCCTCTGTTAATGTCTCCTAATTACTGAATCAATATGGAGAGACATTGAAAGCCATTTAGGCATCTAGATTTCCTTGTTCCTGTTATGGACATATTAGTCTAAATATAACTTAAAATCATGGATGAAAAGAGGCCAAAACCAGTAGCTTTCCATTACTGCTAATTTAAATACTTGCTGACTTAGTAAGTCAACTTTTGTTTTGTTAAGTTGTGTTTGTAAGAAACGTATTCAACAAATGTGAATCATTTACTTCCATGTTGAATAACTTTGTGTGCAATCTTGAGTCCTGCTGGGGATATTTAAGCACTAGTCCCTCTTCCAATACCCACTCTACTTATGAGGCCTGACCATGAGCAGTGGGACTGCTGAGCAACTTATCTTTTGGTTGTAGATGTTAGACTTGATGCTGTTTTGCCTGCACTGCAAGAGGTTGCATTTTTTTCCTGCCTACATATGGATGCCTGTAGATAACACTTGTGGATGTACAGCGAATCAGTGAACAGGAAGCACAGAATGTGTATATATCTTTGGGAGAAGGGGGGATGGGAGGGATAAGGAGCCTGACACTGAGTAGATATTAACTGGGACCAAGTATAGTTGAACCATGAGCACAGATGCGATGTAAATACTGTCATTTAATTTCTGTGATGATCAGCATAAACTTGTCAGTTCACTATGTTCTAGTGAGTTGTCTGTGCTGTATTATGACTGGTGCTAGAGGAGATGCTGTCAGCTCTCAGCCTGTACCTCTGGCTAACATACTTGCAGTTTGGAAGTGGATCTTATGGGAAACATCATGGCAGTTGAAGTTCATTTGAATAATGTACATTATATTCCTAACAGAGAACCTGCTTTCTCTCTACAGATGATGACTGTCTTTGTTTCACATATACTGCTGGTTGTTTCAATGCTTAATTTTTGCTCACAGCAAAGTTGCTTTAGTTACAGTTGCCTGCTTTAGTTAGGAGTTGCTTGTTACAGAGCCTTTATGCAGTCCGTAAACTCTTGACAGGAGGAGGTGCTACATTAGGCTTTTTTTCTTTTGGATTTGCTTGGAGAAAAGGGATTAAAATAAATAATTTTTGAATTATCAAAAGAAAAAAAGAAAATATTTGCATAAAATTGATTTTGACCATTTGTTCTGATTTGTGATTTAGAATTTGTGATTTACAGATGTTGCATTGTTAACCCCTAATAAATGGAACTAGGATGAAAGTAGGGATTTTCCTCTACTATGCATCTAGTCTGTTGAAATTAAGACAAAACAAAAACTGGCTTTACACAGTTTCTCTTTAGGAAATGAACTATGCATGTAGATACCATTTTGCCCTTTTTGTACGAACTGATTATTATTGAAGATTAGCCCCAATTGAAAATTTTGGTAGCATCATTTTTAAAAAGAATGAAATATATAGCTAAAATAAAACTGCCCATTGTATTTTCGAAAATGTAAAATGTTAGTACACCTGGTAGAAGAACTAAACATATTTTAAAAAAATAGAAGATAGCAGCAACAGCTTCACAATGAAGTTGTGTCCTAGCTGACCCTATGTTTGACAGTGAACATATAGCAAATATAAATTCTACCAGAGCTGAAATGAGGAAAAGATGGTTTTTGTAGGCTGTCCTTCCTGTTCTCTGAACCTGAACACTAATGTTGATGAGAGATGTCGGTAGTTCAAGGCTTGCATCTTCTTCCCGGTTCTTGTTTGTATTTTCATTTATTTCCTTTGTTGCTTTAGTGTTCTGTATCTACCATATGCACTACTCAGATGCATGTTTTCATACTGTTGAATGAACTCTTAGGCAACTGGTAGTTTGTAGTAGGCTACAGTAGCAGTATTTTTTCAACAGAAGTTCTAATTTACCTGATATAAGCCACAATTTTTCAAACTTCCTTTTACTCCTAAGGGCAACAAACCAGTAACTACTTAATTTAGTTTACTGGTCAATTTTGTCAGAGTAATAGCATGATCTTACTTTTGACTGCCCATATAGTTATCATGAAATAAGCTGTTCTACAAAAGCTTCTAGCACGGATGCTCTAATTCCAGACAACAGTGCTTTAAATGCATGTGGTAAGTTAGTGAAAGGCAGTATAAATATCACCTGACCATAAGAGAGATGTTTTACAGAATAGGCTCATGAGGACGCTAGATTATTTTTATAACTCTATGTTCGTGTGATAAGACGGACAACAGTCTTCAGAGGAAAATTAAAATGAAAATGTTTGTTTGGTGTTTAGGACACAGTGGAAGTTTCTAGGTATGTTTCACAGTATTGAAACTCTAAAAGAGAAACTGTACAGAATCTTCTTGTCAGCATTGTATAGGTACACTTTACATTAAGCAAAAAAAAAAACCCAAATGAGACATTGTAGTTACACATTTGGTGCCAAAATTTGCAAGCTGTTCCCTAGGATTCTGTGTAGTAGCTTCAAATAGCAGGGTTACTGTGTTTCCTGGCTTCTGCCCCTTTGCCACCTAAGAAAATTAGTTTATTCAGTTTACTACATTTACCCTCATTGTTTTATTCAAAGTTCTTCCGTAATAAACCAGACTAAACCAGATTTTTTTACTAATTATTTTAGACTTGTGTCCTTAAGAAAAGACATTTGCAGCACTCAAATCTGCAGTCAAGTTTGAATTGACAGCTTGCTTCTTAAGATTTTTTTTTACTGCTACAGACACGATTGATTCAATATTAAAATGTCAAAGACGGGTTTCAATGTTTTTCAAACTAGTGAATTCCTGTGTTTGTGTGTATCTGGGAGATGAGGGTTTAAAATCAGACTGTATTTATCAAGGCAATTATAGTTCAGTGATTCAACAAGCCCACCTTTTAGATGCAAAACATTGTAGTAAAGACATTATTTTGAGCTTCTTTTTACTAAACTTCATTAGACTTTGCTGTATGCTTTATGTAAGCCCATGGGTATTTGTTTAGCTTGACTAGTCATGAATAAAAGAGCTTAGAGTTGGCTTTAAAGTGTGGCTTCTGAAGATGGAAAAAAAAGAGGATTCAGATTACCTTGTGTACCCTGTTTTGTTTTCCTTCTCCTTGGAACTAAACATTGATGCCTGAGCAAAACTGCTGTGGTGTCTGTCCTAAGGTTTTAAAGGGGAAGCCATTCACTGCACAGTTCACTGGCTATTAGTGTATGTTTGACTTATTAAGAATAAATATCTCTGGCTCTTGGATAGATCCAAATATTTTCTTCTAAGAGTTTACACTTTTATCTTAGAACTTAATGCCAATTCTGGGCTTTTCTCTTGAGATTCTTGTATGCATGTAAATACAAGTTACTTATATATTTATGTGCATATTTATTTATTTATATAAGCATACCCTTGGCTTTTAAGACTGGACTTACCAGGTCTTTGTGAAAGGAGATTTTTTTTTTTCTCAACTCATTCAGTATTGTTCACAGCATTAACACATCACTGAACAAATTGCCCTCTTGCATATGCTAATCCTGCACTTAAAAGAACTCATTGTAACACGTTTTAGTGCTTTAGTTGGAACAGAGATGGAGTTGGGAATCGCAGGCATGTCAAATTGTCATGTGACTGAAAAAAATGTCTAAAATGCCTTTCTCTTTGGGTCAACAGTTTGTGGTTAGCATAACTTAGCATGAATGAAAGCAGTCCATGTAGTTTGAAGGAAAGATTAGACCTTGCTTTTGTCTTTTTGTGTGTTGACCTCAGTTTTTCAGATCAATTCTGATTAAACAATGTTTTAGCCTTAATTTCACACTAGTAGTGAATGTTATGCTGGAGATAAAAATATCTGATCTTTGTTTCTGATATGTTTGCTGCAGGCATCTGACTGAAGTTTACCACAGCTAACAAATTATTACAGCATTCCATATTTGGTAAATAATTGTTATTTTCACAGTTAAAGGCAAGTTGCCATATATCTATTCTTGCCTGCAGGTGTAGACATAACAAAGCTGTATCTATTTGTGATGATCTAGAAGTAAGCCATCAATCAGATTATATTAAATAACTCTCTTTTATTACATGAGATCATTGGTTTTTTCTTTTTTCTTTTTTAAATATAATCATTACCTGCTCATGAATAAACAGCAAGCCTGCATCTTCCAAACATTAAGTTTACTTGAATTAATAGATAGGTTCAACAGTGAAAAGCCAAGCT
Source organism: Chloroceryle amazona (assembly GCA_027560015.1). Classification (NCBI taxonomy): domain Eukaryota; kingdom Metazoa; phylum Chordata; class Aves; order Coraciiformes; family Cerylidae; genus Chloroceryle; species Chloroceryle amazona. Next base: position 8,846 of record JANHFX010029724.1, read on the forward strand.
TTGTAGAATGTGTGAAGTTATACATGTTTACTCTGAGTTTAAATTAAATGTAAGACTGTAGGTATCAAATTTCTAAAGCATACATCACATCCTTCATATATGTTTAAAAATTCAAATTGGAATCTTGAAACGAATTTTTCATTGACATTGTTTTTTGTTTTTACAGAGTAATGCTCTGTTGGTCCCGGACAGTCTGAGAAGCACAGATAAACGCAGAAATGGCCCTGAATATACCAGTGATATCAAAAAGAGAAAGGTGGATGATAAGGAATCCAGCCATTATGTAAGCAAATCTGTGTCAAATTATTAATTTATTCGCACACATACTGTGCTTGTATGAAGAGAGAAAGAGCTGTGAAGAGCAAGGCAATTCGTTTCCTATGGCTGCTCTTGTACATGAATATACATGCCAGAGAGACCATTGCTTATGTTGTGGGAAGAGTAATGACCCAATAGTTTGGGCTGTTGTCAAGTAATACCCCTCAACAGGGAATAATGAGTCGGGAATAGTTGTTTGGGATTCAAATTGTTCTGGGACTTTTCTCAGAGTTTGAGCAAGAGATCTTTTCTGGACTTCTCTAAAACCTGCAAGTTTTGTTTGAAATGGAGGATTTTCTTGTTGTGGGGGGTTTTAGTACATACTTCTGATAACAGCTATTAATATGTTGAATAATAATTACCATTACAAATTGTATACATTATGAGGCTGTACCAAATTCCTACAGTTTGCTTTTGGTTGATACAGCAATTTCATCAGAAAGCATATTGAAGTATAGACAGTTCACAGTTTGTAGTCTGCATTTTTTACTAGCTTGCTTGTTGCTTAGTTTTGGAGAGGCACTTCAAACAACAGTGTGGAATATGTGTTCACATAGGCTTTCAGCTTCAAGTCTCAGTGCTCAGCCAAATCACGGGATGATACTTGAACAGGCTTTAGAGACCAGGACTGGTGTGAGAGTATACTGGAAAGTAGAACTCTAGATCTTTAATAGAAGGTACTATTCTAATTGATACTTCCTGGGTACTGAAGCCCAAGAGAAAATCAGGTGCCACTTTACTATGTGGAGGAAATAATTTCACTTGGACCCAGAATATCTCTGAGCAGATATTGGATATCCCTGGAGCTTCTGACAGTAGATGGGGTTACTCTTCCCCCTTCTACACACTGTGGTGGTGTAGTACTGTTAACGGCTTTGCAAATTGCGTTCCCACCGCTTCCTAATAATCTTTGAGTTACTCACAGAATCACTAAGGTTGGAAAGGATCTTTAAGATCATGAAGTCCAACTGTTATCTAACTCTACCAGGGGCACTGCTACACCATATAGTTAATTACTGTACGTAGATGACTTTTATTGGCATTTTTAATTTTAGGTATTTGAAGATATTTGAAGCATTCTTAAGTTATGTCTGATAAAAAAATAAATATTCTGTTTTATGTTCTATTGAAATGGATTTTACAGATGAAAGAAGCATCAAAATAAAAAACTGAGCAAAATAAGGGTAGTTGAATGTTCCAGATTTATTCTAATCTGGGGGGGAAAAAAAAATCTTTCTTATTTAAAGGGTCCCAAATTCTGCAGACACAATGTACTGAAAATGGAACTCATTTTAGATGAGTCTCTTTTAGGGACAAGGAATTACTGCTTTTGTCAGAAAGCAGGTAAATGAGTTGTAGGAATTGTTGCCTTGGGAAATAAGGTTCAAAATGCAGTTTGTTGTGTTTTCTTTTGGGCTTGGGTGGTGTTTTTTTGGTGTGTGTGTGTTTTTTGTTTGTTTGTTTTTGTTTAGTTTTTTTATGTTAAGATCTGTATTGTTTTAACCTATGTTTTGTTAGTGAGGAGAATCTTCCAATATTAATAGTACTGATAGGAGATGTCTTTTATAGTTCCAGTAAATGTCTATTTCTCAACATGACCAACTCAGTAGAGTGCACTTAATAATTGCTTGGCTGCTGTTTTTGCTGTCCTTAGGGGCAGTATTTCTGGTGAACAAATGCCCTACCTGCCATGTTCCCACACGCTCAAATGTGTTCTGACCTGTTCTTTCATTCTGGATGCTTCATACTTTTCAAGAGGTGGCAGATAAATAGGTCTGAAACTTTTTTTTTAAATTTAAGGACTGGACTGTATGTTTTACTTTGTCTGCCAGTGTTGTGATAGCTCAGACCTTTTGAAAGCAAGAGATGAAGGACAGTTTGAGAAATCTTGTATGTCTGACTTGTTTGCCTAGAAACTTTTTAATGAAAAGTATTGTTATTGGAAACGTCAAACTTGCCCGCAAGAAGATGTTAAGTTTTATCATTCAGTTGAATTTTTCTTTTAATTTTTTTTGGTCTTAGTTGGTTGGTTTTGAGTCAAGACTTGCCTTCTGGTTGAACTGCTGTGGTGTACTGTGGAAATGACTAGACCGCCATGTAGAATAGAACATAACATGTCTATTGAGACATCCCAGCCCATTTTGGAGATAGGGATCTGGAGGCACTTGAGTAATAGCTATGGTGAGACACTAGACAGCTTAGGAGAATTTACATGAAACAGTTAAAATCCTGATTGACAAGCCACAATAGGACATTTCTGGTTAGGAATGTCAAGATGTTTTGGTTTTGCTAGGTAGAAGATTGAAATGTCTTGGCATTTCTGAAGTTTTTTCTTCCCCAGATCTTTCCATTTCAAACCTTTGCTTTCTGAAAAGGAGAAAAAATGTCTTATAACTTTGAGGAAGTCGATTCACCAAAGAAATGCCAAAAATCCTCAATTTTTCTGAGATCTTTTGGGTTTTTTAGGTATACAAAAGCAGCAATTTCCAGAAGATTAACATGTAAGATTAGCATACAAAGAGGATGAGTTTCTCTTTCAGGAGTAGTGATAACACTGTTTATGATGGCGATAAGGATGGGTTTTGGACTATCTTGTAGTGATAGTGAGACCTCCACCTTTAGAGTAGTTCTACCTTATTAGGGTTTTACTACTGAAGCAGAAATAAGGTGTTGTGTTCCTGATTTCATTGTTTTCCCTATTGCTAATAAGTTAATGAAAGGCTGTTTGCTTTTTTGTTTAGGAAAATCCAAAAATGTTTGAGTAGATGCATAGTCTTTCTGGGCTTTTAATGTACTAATTGAAATGAACACTATATTTATTTATTTTTAATAGGACAGTGATGGGGACAAGAGTGACGATAACTTGGTTGTAGATGTATCCAATGAGGTAACTTTTTTCCTTTTTGTAGTCTTGACATTTGCCCAAAGGTTAAAGGAAAAGTGCATTTAGATGTTAAACGGAAAAGGATCATCCGTGTGGATATGTTAAAATATTCACAAATTCTCTTTTTTTGTTAGTCCTGCAGTTACTATGTCTTCCTGTGAGCTTTATCTGGTTTCCTTCTCATTTTTTCCTTCTGCTGTTTTATCCAGGTCTTCTTCCTCTGCAGTTATGTTCTGAAGCTTCACAGCTGCTCTTTTGTGGAGACAGTTGTGGTGAGATTCAGGTGGAGGGCTGAGGTTTCCAACCTACCATCCTCTAATGAAAAAGACATTACCTAGCCTTGTATTTAATAGTAGGAATGTTATTAAAACCATTTTTGGTACCTTAAAAATTACTGATATTTGAATGTCCTACATTAAGGATAGTGGTTTTTGGAAATGTTTTGGGTTTTTTTAGAATGAGGTCAACTGAAGTCAGTTCACAAAATTTTCCAGAGGTCGCAGCTACTTTCTCTTTTTTCTCCAGGGCAGAGATTTGTCAGGGGTGTCAGGTGAAGGAATCAGCCTTCCCCTTTCTTCAGCTTTTATTTAATACAACAAAGAGATTTAGGAAGCCTCACTGTGATAGTGATGTGGTTCTGCTCTGTGAAAAGCACAGGGAGAGAAGCTAACTGAAGTTTCTTCAGCAGCTCCAAGTGCCCAAATGGTGTCAGATAAGTAGAAAAATAGCTATTCAAGTAGGGATTTTAGTAATCCTTTTGGAAGCTCTACTTACAGTGAAACTGCTCAATAACAAATCAGTAGACTTAGTGCCCTCTTGGAAGGGCTGCTCGTTCCATGCTGCTGTTCTCAAGACCCAAAGGAGCATGGAGAACCTGCAGAGTTCTGCTCGCATTGTAGCTTGCTGGACTAGTTATTTTACCTTAAAGTAAATTCAGAGAGTGCCTCTGGAAAAGAATGATAATCACCTGAGAGGTGATTTCAGTTTTTCCTGTATATTTAAGTACTGGGACAATTGCAGATGGTATTTAGAAAGAAGTGACAGATACTGCGGCATATAATGCATGCATCTTTATCGCTTCTTAAAGTAGAGCAAGGTGTATAGCCTAGAACAGATTATTGAAATAATTTGTTCTCACTAGCAGTGCATGGAGAACATACATATTAAAGACAGTGTAAACTTACTGTAATTACTGTTGGTCTGTCCTGTTTTTAATGCTTGTGAACTTGCCTTAGTTTGTACTTAGGTATATTTAGATTGCAAGATCTATGCTTGGAAACAGTTTAGGATTACATGTAGTGTAATATAAAATCAGACTGCATACTATATTAATTTACTTATCTCTAAATTGATGAAGAGATTTTTGACCTTTTTTACTATAGACATAAAAAATTGTCTTGCTATTTGGACTTAATGCTTAAATTCTTCCAGTTTTTTTTTTTCCCATAGACTCCTCAGTGGTGTTTGTGTACTAACCCATGACATGGTACTGTGCTGTTCTTCCCATCCCATTTTTTTAGGACCCATCTTCCCCAAGGGCAAGTCCCACTCATTCACCACGTGAAAATGGTATAGATAAAACCCGCCTGCTCAAGAAAGATGCCTCTAGCAGTCCAGCATCTACAGCCTCTTCAGGAAGTTCCACTTCCCTCAAATCCAAAGAAATGGGTCTGGTGAGTAGCACTCTGTTCTTCTCTAGATATATGTTCCTCTTTCTTATAAAGTCTAACTCTACATTGGCCTGCAACTACCTGTGGCAGAAAGTACGTATATGGTTTTAAACATTTGAAAATGAAATGGACAACTGTTTTTCCAGACATTTATAGCATTATGCTGTATTTTCTGCTATTTCCTATATTTCTGCCAAATGAGTTGCCACTTTATTCCAAACTACAAGAGCTGCTTAATCATTGGTTATGTTTCTTGAGCATATGGCTTAACACAGTCTATGTAGTCACTAAGGCCTTCAGACTTCTGTTAAAAACTCTTCTAAAGAAGTTGTTACTCTTTGAAAACTTCTCCTAGAGCATCAGTAATAATTGTCATAGACTCTCGGTAGCTTTTGTGTTACAACTTTTTGATTCTATCAGCTATGGTGGTATTTTGGCTTTGTACTTATGTTTGTCATGTCAAATTATAATTGAGACAAAAGATTTAAAGCTAAAATAACTTTGGTGATGCGTACTGTATTGTCCTAAAAACCCAAACTTACAAACAAAAAAAACACAAACAAACTAAAAAAAGCCAAGCAACTCCCCCCCCTCTCCCACACACACACACCAAAAAAGGAAAAAAAAACAACCCACAACAAAAAAAGCCCTCAGGCATTACTTTTTTTTTCATGCCAATGGAAGAAGAAAAAATAACTTTCTATGTTTCTTTCCTCATTTTAATTTTGGCAACTATCAAAAAGGTCAGCATTTCTCTCGGAAGTTAATTTTATCATCATTGCATGGATTTATGAAAATTGGCTGAGGGACTAGGTAGCAGGTGCCCAACATCCCAGCTGCTGTTGTGATAAACTGTGTAATATGGCCTGGATTAAAAATAATACTAATTTAATTTTTTTTAATGATACCAGCATGAAAAAGCCAGCACGCCTGTTCTGAAATCCAGCACACCAACTCCTCGAAGTGATGCGCCAACCCCAGGCACTAGTGCAGCTCCAGGACTTCGTCCAGGCCTTGGAAAGCCTCCAACAATGGACCCTCTGGTTAACCAAGCTGGTAATGTATTACATCACATGTTTTTATGATTCTAAAATTAATCCTTTTTCTTACATATATTCTCTGTGAATGTTAACTAAATGTATTTCTTTGTTCTTGATATCGAGAGGGCTTGATGAGAAGCAGATGTTTGGATTATCAAGAGTTTGAATAACTATCGCTTAGCCTCCTTTGTTTACTTTTGTCTTGATCTTTCTCGCAAATAGAAACTGAATGCAATATAAAAAGACTTCTCAGAAGTTTCTAGTACTTATTCTGAATACAGTCTTTTCTCCATCTCTTTGTCTCAGTTGACTAATATTTGCTGCCATGTAAATTTTAACAAATGCAGGGGGAAGTTTACTTTGTTATTCAGGCCAGTACATCACCATTGCTTTAGACATGAGCTGTGTAAACCATGTCTGTCAGCTTTACTGCTTAATTTGGCACAGGGGAGATTAATGTAAACAGGGAAATATTACAGAAATGGAAATGAGTAATGTTAGAAAAGATTGTTAGAAGTAATCAGCAAGTTTAGACTTCAGTAGATCTTATTTACACTGAGTGAAAAGAGGTGGTGGTACTGATACATTTCTGGGCAATGTGTCTGTTTGGGAGGGCAAGGTTAGGTATCGTATGGAGTTAAAAAAAGGCTGTTTTCTTCCCTGTGGGCGGGAATTTATAAATAAAACCATTTGACTTTGTTATTCTTTAGCTGCAGGTTTGCGGACACCATTAGCAGTACCAGGACCGTACCCTGCTCCATTTGGAATGGTACCTCATGCTGGCATGAATGGAGAGTTAACCAGTCCAGGGGCAGCCTATGCTAGTCTGCACAATATGTCACCCCAGATGAGTGCTGCTGCTGCTGCAGCTGCTGTAGTTGCCTATGGAAGATCTCCTATGGTAGGCCATACGTTGTATGCAATCTCGGTCATGTGTGTGGCGGTTCACTGGGAAGAGCTACATGATTCATTTATCTCTAGTGAATTCCCAGGTTATAACAGTGCCAGAGGGTTAACAGCTTTACTGGATGTTTCACTTTCCTGTGTCGTTGGGGAAACAAATTTGCACCCTGAAAAAAAAAATAAAATCTTGGTGTATGTTTCATCTTCATCTGTGATTTCACTGACTAATAAATGCAAAAAACCCAAAACTATTTAATGCTCTAAATGAAAAGGTAGTTTTGGTAGTCATGTGGTATTTAATTGGTGCTGTGGACATCTGTTTTTCTCTTGCTGGACCCGGTTTGTTCTGTAGAAACATACCAAATTAATCTTGAAGCATGTAGAAGTCTATTTATATCTCTGTCCTTGTTCGGTGTGTTTTTGTTGTGTGTGTGATTTGTTTGGATTTTGTTTGTTTGGGGTTGTGGTTTTTTATATGCGTTTGGCTTGTTTGTTTGTTTTTTTTTCATTTTGTTTTGTTCTTGTGGAAATAAATATGAGTTGGTTGGTACATATCCTGGAGCTCTGTGATAAGGTGTGTTAAGAATAGTTGCTGTTGTAGGTGTAGCAAGTAAATAGAGCATAGTAGTTATAGGTGCTGTCAAGAACACCCTAGGGGCCTGATTCTGCAGACAAGAGCTTGAGGGCAACTTTATGTATAGAAAAAGCTACTTATTCTTAAATTTGCAAGACTGGACTTAAACTTCTCATCTTCTGCTTTCTAAAACAGGTAAGCAAGGCTTTGATGTGAAAATGTGAAAATTTTAAATAGTATATGCACTCCTTAAAGCAATAAGAAGGTATAGTGTTCAGAAAGAAAACTAAATCTGTTTGGCCTGGAATTTGTTTGGATTATTTGATGTACATATTTATTCAGGATATTAAAGTGTAGTGGAATTGCAGTATGTAAAAAGCTGTAGACAAATTTGTCTGCACCCTGCAGTGTAGCTCCATGAGAGAGATCAGGGTTGTTGTGTCCACACAGTGCAGTGTGGAGCTATGCAGAGATTCTAGCTGGGGCCTGAAGCTGCTTTCCAGCATCACGCTGTGCCTACGTGGGTATGCATGAGCTGTCGCAGAGCTAGAGTGCTGGCGTGGCTACAGGCTGACACACTACGGACTCTCTAATTCCAGGGCTAGCTCTGTGCTAAAACAGGGGTATTTGTAAGCTCAGTGATGTGAATGCATGATATACATTGTGTTTCTATTTGCATATGAATAATTCCAGCAGAAGCCAAGGAAGGGACATGCACTTATCTAATTCTGTGGGTAAAAGACTCATTTTGGTTAAATGTATAATATCGGGGGTAAGGAAAAGGGGCTTGCTGAATGAGAAAGTGCAAGTGTAAGATCAATTAATTTTTTTCTTGTCAGGTTGGGTTTGATCCTCCTCCTCACATGAGAGTACCTGGCATCCCTCCAAATCTAGCAGGGATTCCTGGGGGAAAACCGTAAGTAACTTTTAACACTTTGGTAACTTCTGCAATATCTAGAGAGAATAAAGTTATCTTGTGTCAGCAAACAAGACCCCCAAAGGGAATAGTGTCTGGTTGTTCCCAAGAGATTGTTCTAGTCTTCTGGTAAGTGGTACAGTATGTAAATTCTCAGATGGTAGTTCCCATATCCCAAAACAGGTGTGCATATATACCTGTTTCCAAGGAAAACCTGTTGAAGGTATACTTTGATGTTTTCTCTTTCCTCCTTTCTGGGGGAGGTTAAGGGGACTACAAACTGGTAGACAGTGGGAAAATGTGTAAGATGAAAACATATTGAAACTGAACTTTGTACTATGTCGATCATAAAGGTGTAGTTTTATCTCACAGACTCCTTGTCTGGCACCTGTTTTGTCTAGCATGAGAGTTGGCAAATCTTTAAATCATTTAACTGTGCAGCTGTAGAGCAAAAGGGTGATGAAGCAGTTGTGCAGCACGTGGTACATAAAGGATAACAAGTTCTTTTTATTTAAGTTTTAATTGTTGATGGTGAATTAAAATATTTATGTGATGCTGTGGCTTCGTGGTGTTACAATAAAATCCTTTGAACAAAACAGCATGCATAAAATTTTTCAGTAATTTGACTTTGCTAGACTTTTGTGGCTGAGCCCATCCATGTGCAGTAGTCATGAGCATGTATGACATCTTAAAATGTGATTTTTTTAAAGTGTTTCTGGACTAGTCTATGCAGGTACAAACAGAGCATAGACTTCAAAATTGAATAATCGGTTTCCTCTGAGAGAGTGTTGGGCAGAGAGAATTATAAGAGTTTTTTCGGCACTCTGTTAGAACCTTTGTCACTTTATACTTGGTGTTCAGTCCTGTCTTTCTTTTCACCAAAAAGTTGCAGCTAGTTTCTTTTCACACAGGTAGGTACTTAGGTTGAAACTCACTTAACACTGCCCTTCCTATGCCAGATGTTCATGTTGGATAGTGTCTTCTTCACCAACCTGTCATGGCTTAATTTGTAACTTTGCAGCTTAAGGAAAAAAATCAGAAAATAGTAGTTTTAGGGTACTAAGTTAGAACAGACACTATGGTCAAGTTTTGTTCACACATTTGTTTGCTTCATTTTTAACTTGTCTTAATAGCTAGATATGTTTTAATGCCAGTCATGCACATATCCTTAAAAGTACATCAGATTACAGGCAAAAAGGTGTATTTTCTTCTACTCTTTTTCTGTAACAGTAGGAAAGTGGCAGACTTAGAAAGCCATCCTGGAAGTGTTTTTGTTGTTAGCCACCATGCTTCTGAGAACACACTTCGCTATTTGTTGGCAGTATGAGAAACCTGTTAAATCTTGGATTTAAAATTAGTGGTAAATTGTCAAGATTACTGATGTGAGTGCTCAGTGAGTTGGCATTGTATGTCAGATGGTGATATAGTTAAACTTAGTACACTAAGGCATGGACTTGTGTTCTTAAAACATTTTTGTACTAAGGGTCAGACTCTTTCTTGCTTACCTCAGTCAAATTTGGCATACTTTTATAAAATATTTTTTGAGATCTCATAATCCAGTGGCTGTATGTTTTTACTTTTAAAAAGGTTTATTCACAAGCTTACAATGACTTACTCTATTAGTAATGCCTGGCAATATTTTATGTTATAAGCTATGAAAACTTGGTTTTGTTTGGTCAGAAATTTTCTGTCCGAGTTCAAGTTGTTGCACTCTTCAAGGCACAAAACCAGTGTATGTATGCTGCTATACTTGGATTTAGCTATGAAATGCCAGGACACAGTTTGTGTGGTTTGTTGCGGGTTTTGGTGGTTGTTTTGTTTGTTGTAGTTTTGGTGGTTTTTTTTTATAATCATCATCTTTCTATCTAGTGTTTTCATCACTTACACTGCTTCATAGATCATTCACACTGCTCCATTGATCATTTGCTTTGATACATAATCCCTGCTCTCCACTTTATTTGATGTGTTCTGTAATGTCTGGGTTTTTTTATGGTTGTGTTACTTGGTCATTTCCTTTAAAGTGACTTCTTTGCTTATCTATATTGCAAGTGAGGCAAACTTAAAATTCCATAAACTGATCTGTTATCTTTCCATTGATAGATCTAGAATAACCTGTTGTTTTAGCCTTGATTGGCTACAGCTAGCTAGATGGTGTCTTCTACCTGCAGCATCTTTGAGTATCTCTTACCTACATTAAGCAACATGGGTGCATGGGTAACATAATCATGCAAAGTAGTGGAGTACTCCTGGTTTATTTTCAAAATCTTTTTCTAGAGTGCGCTTAAGGTACCACATTGGATTTGTTTTATGATATGTGTAATTTTACTCTGAGTCTTGTTGCAAAGTGTACAGAGAATTTTTAAATTGACCTATATAATCCTCAACCATATATGTATGCGCACAACTGCACATTTCTATCGGTGGTTATTCTGGGACTGTTTCTTTCAATTAGCCCTGCTTCCAAGAGAAAATTTAAGTGCCTTTCTTTACAAAGGAATTTAATTTCTGATAGCACGCACTTTTCTTCAACTCCTGTGTATTCTGAGATCTGCTAATGACTAGCTTGTTTGAAAAATTAGTATCATCTGAAGAACCCACTCCTACTTACTGTCAGCTGTTGTCAAGGGACTGTTGTTTAGAAAACTTGTCTTTTGCTTGTTTTGTAACTTGAATAAATGTGAATCTTTACTACCATCATTTTATATTTCTGAACTTGAATCTTTCAGTTTTGCTCTTTGTAGAGTCTGACCTTGTTAGCAGTGGTACAGATGTACTTGCGAAATTGGGTAGCAATCTAGCAAGTCAAAGTGTCTTCAGCAATTTCTTAATTACACAAATGAGCTACTCTTTGCATTCAGTAAAAGGCTGCATTGGGTTTTCTTTTAAAATATTTCTTATGAGGTTTTTGACATTTTTCATATTACTTTTATATTTTGTGTACACACATGTGATCTCATCAATTGTTTTTGCTCTTCAGCTGTTTGTAGTTCAGTAAGTTAATTTTGTGGACAAGGTCTGATATCTGTGTTTCTACATAAAATAAGTTTTCATATTCTTGGTTTCAAAGTTGATTTCCATCAGTAAATAATTCTGATAATCTGGTTTTGGTTGATTTGTGGGGTTTTATGTTTGCTTGCTTGTTTTGTTCTGTTGTGGTGTTTTCTGCATTGTAGTTTTGGGGGTTTTTAGGGGAGGTGGTGGTGGCATTTTTTTTTCCAGATACCCTTGAGCCATCACCCATCTTTGTCTTAGGTTGGGAGCAGGAAATCAGTACTAGTTTTTGACATGGACATGGTCTGTCTCAGTCTTGCACTGTCATTTTGATACATGCCCTGGACTATATGTAGGTTCTAGAAGTGTTGCTGTAATCATGGATTTTGCTTTGCATAGCCTTTCTAGTGAGATACTTTAGCTTTTAGTCTTCTGTAGCTGCTAAATTAATCCTCTTGTAAATTTTTTCATTGATGTGAACCTTCTAATAGTTTGACTGTGCACAGAACACAGATTTTCAAGCACAGTGGTAGAATATATGTCCACAATATTGCTTGCCTGATATCTAAAATTGTGTATTAATGATAACACTGAGGACAAATGTATTTTTCCTTGTTTTCTTCAAATGTGATTTTTAGTTGAAGGATGTGGTGCTAGATATTAGAGTTGAAAATACACATTTTTCATCTTAGTAAGAAAAGGGCATTTTATATGCTGTTAAATCCTTCACTTCTAGTTATAAGCCAACTTTACTTTTTTCTTTTATTTTTTGAAAGGAATAGTATACTGTTCTGGACTTGCTCAAGGCAAAACTTATTTCAATTCTCCTGATTGTCACCTCTTGTTCAGTGAATGTACAATAAGGCATATTTTAAAAGAAGGTTAATTTTATTATCTTCTAGAATAACAGGTTGGATTTCCCCTCTCCCACTGGATTTCACACACACCTTCCCCCACCCCCCTTGTGTCTCTAGATAGAAGTACTTGATTACATGTATGAAGTTAAAGATTTTGTTTTTTGTGTACAAACAATTTTATCCTTATAGGACAAAATGCCAAGAAATATAATGAAACACCATACTCAGATATTTATTGTTTGTTGTGATAACTGCATTTAAAAATAAGCTGGAGTACAAAGAAGAGAAGAAAGTAAGATGTACTCATAAGGAACTGTCGGCTTTTGTATTTTGCAATTAGGGTATTTTCGCACTAGTTAAGGACTTCTGTTTAAATTGGAGGGATGAAGTGGAAGTTGTTTTGTTGCTGTTTTTTGTTTGTTTTAAGGTATGGTACTTTAGGTAGCAATTGCCTGCATTATATCAGTCTGAATACTTAAATAACAATCTGGCACTTTGACAGTTTAATTGATTTGCGATGTTCTTGAGCAGTGAATTGATTACTGTCTCCTAAGCATGTCAGATGATACTTATATACTTACTGATGCTTATTTTGAGATTGAGGCCATGCAAATTTGTCTTGTAACTGTTCACTTGTAACATCACTTCTCATAATATACAGATCAAGTGTATTTTTACATATTGATATTTACTTAGCCTAGAATCAAAGGATCATAGAATGTTAGGGGTAGAAGTGACCTCCAGAGATCACTGAGTCCAACCCCTCTGCCAAAGCAGGATCATCTAGGGCAGGCCACACAGGAATGCATCCAGGCAGATTTTTAAAATCTCCAGGGGAGACTCCACAACCTCTCTGGGCAGCCTGCTCCAGTGCTTTGTCACCCTCACAGTAAAGAAGTTTCTCCCCATGTTGAGTTGGAAACTTCTATGTTCAAGTTTATACCTGTTATTCCTTGTCCTATTGCCAGGCACTACAGAAAAGAGATTGGCCCCTTCCATTTGACACCCACCCTTCAGATATTTATAGACATTAATAAGATCCCATCTGTCTTCTCAAGACTGAACAGCCCCAGTTACCTCAGTCTTTCTTCACAGGGGAGATGCTCAACTCCCTTAATCATCCTTATAGCTCTCTGTTGGACTCTTTCAAGTAGATCCTTGTCTCTCCTAAAGTGGGGAGCCTGAAACTGGACACAGTATTCCAGGTGTCATCTCACTAGAACAGAGTGGAGGGGGAGGAGAACCTCCTTAGACCTGCTGGACACAGCTTTCTT
>JANHFX010029724.1:22372-43416 GCA_027560015.1 Chloroceryle amazona
CTGCACTTGTCCTTATTGAACCACATGAGGTTCACCTTCACCCAGCTCTCCAGCCTGTCCAGATCACTTTGGATCGCAGCACAGCCTTCTGGTGTGGCAACCACCCCTCCCAGTTTCATATCATCAGCAAGCTTGCTGAGGGTACACTCTATCCCCTTGTTCAGGTCATTTATGAAGTTATTGAACAAAACTGGATGCAGTACTGATCCCTGGGGAGCACCACTGGCCACAGGCCTCCAGCTTGACTCTGTGCCGCTGATCACAACTCTTTGAACTCTGTTCTTGAGCCAGTTTTCAATTCACCTTCCAGACCAATTGTCTCTGCCACATTTCTACAAAGATGTTATGGGGGACAGTATCAAAATCCTTACTGAAGTCAAGGTATATGACTTCTCTCTTCATCTTCCCATTTGGTCATGGCTTCATAGAAGGATATCAGGTTAGTCAAGCAGGATTTCCCGTTGGTAAATCCATGTTGGGTACTCCTGATAACTTTCTTTTCTTCCTTGTGTTTAAAGATGTCCTCTGGCTTGTTTTATGTTAAGCTGTAATTGCATTATATAAGAACTTTTTCTTTGTACACTGTGGTTGTTAGGACAACAAGGGGAAGAGCTATCTTAATACTAACAGTCATTTGACCAAAGATGGATAACTGCAGAACTGGGTCATTTCATAGAGGCAGAACACTGAATGAGACAGAAATCTGTGATTGCTGTGAAGCTGAACAGCAGTTTCTGGTGCACACTGCCAGTACTAAAAGTTCATTGTTAAAAGACAAAAGTGCATGTTGCATTTTTGCAGTCTTACGGAAATCTGATATCAATAGAATTTTGTTGAGGAGAAAGATGAGTAAGCAATGGGTGCCTGTCAAGAAATGACTTGAGCTTTAGAGAAAACAAGAATATACTAAGTGTTACTAAATATTGGCTCTTTCAAGGCTGGACAACCAAAATACTTCTCAGTTTGGAGTATTCAGGCCTGTGAATATATTTAGTGCATTAAAAATTGACATTTCTTAACTGCATGTAAGTACACCTACAGCTGCATAAGTGTAGCACTGGAAGTACAGTACTCCCCACAAGTAGCAGAGGACAACAGTGACTGAGATGCAAAGAGTCACTTGGACTGCTTGTCTGTGATACTGAGTTCTTCTGGAGCCTAAAGCTTTCCTTGTCTAGGGAGTGTTAGTCTTGCAAATGATGCAAGTTTTTTTCAATGTACAAGGTATGTGTAGTAAGAATTTATGCCATAATACCTAGTAGATATAAGTTACACATAGATATGCATAAGCATGCTATCGGTGATTTTATCATGGCATGCCACGCATCTTCAAGCAAAGAGTAACTTTTACTTTTTGTATGGTTCCCTTGTCAGGGACAGAGTGACTTGGCAGTGTGTAGCCATTTCTTCACACAGTGGATTGCTGATAACTTGCACTGTAGAAAAAGCTGACTTGGCTTTTAAGAAACTATTGCTAATCTGTTTGTTAGGCCCTTAAACTCATCCTGAGTCCTGACCAACCACTCTTGGAAACAAATGCCTACTCATGATGACAAAGAGATGCTACTCTTAATGATCTGTATAACCACACCTTAAACACAGGTGCAGTAGTAAAATTCTATACATTTAAGAATAACTTACACTGGGTAAGTCTCTGGCATTTCAGAGCAGAAGAGTCATTCTAATTCTACAGTATAGTATACAGGAAGCACTTGAAAATTGTTCCTATTATCTTCTTCCCACCCCATCTCAGCAAGAAGTGGGCATCTGTGTGTGTGCATAGAAGCATTTTAAAACACCAGTTATTTAGGTGTTTTGTATTGAATGGAGGATTTACACTGTAAAGAAAAAAAATCCATTAAAAAATCCCATGAGTGGATTATTCATTTTAAACATGCTGAAAAAATTTGCTTAATACTTAATTGGGGTTTTCTTTTCTGTCCATGACAAAAGCAGGGCAGGTTGAGACTTTAACAGTACAGTTCTGTGTACTGCACAATATTGCTAACAAATACTCTGCAACTGACTTTGATATGCATCCAAGGATGGGGCCTGGCTTTTCAGCCTCTTAACTTCTATGACTCCTCAGTTGGATGATCTACCTGAGCAGTTGTTCAGCCTTGAGCAGTCTTGTTGCCACTCCCTTCTTACTCTCCCATCCTTGGTTTCGTCTGTTTAGTGAATAACTACTTTGGGACAGTCCTGTCTCAACCCCTCTTCACACAAATGATACAGATTTCTAGTTAAGCCTTTGTTATTTTAATTCTTCAAACAAAAAAAAAAGAGAGGGTCTCATGAGTGGAAATACTTTTTGAGTGAACTTTGCACTTCCTTTCTCATCTTGTGTTTCCTATGCCTGACAAATGACAAAAAAGAGATTTGTCATCTTCTGCACTCACTCATGCTCCACTTCTGTGTATTCTCTAAGCAGGCTTTCAACTCGCATCCAACTATGAAACATGAATGAGGTACAGGAATTGAAAGTTTATGCACTATTAATTTCTTTGTTTAAAAGCAGTTACTGCTCACCATTGTTTACCCTTCTTTCTGAGCAAATTGATATTGCATGGGGTGACTGTTTCCACTTTTGTATCAAACTGTATAGTCTTTTCACCTCTCCACATCTCACACTTTTGTTGTTGGTTTTGGGTGTTTTTTTATTTATTGTTTCTTTAGAGGTATATCTTCTGCTCTGCTCCTGGGCATTTTCAGTTGCTTTGTGATTTCTTTAACTGATCCTGGCATCCTGTTGTTGCCTTTAAAACTAGGCAATAGTTGGAAACATGCAATAAAATACTTTGAAAATACTAGCTAAGAGCTCAGAACAGAAGATTAGATTGAATTATCTATTGTTGGGTCCTTGGAAGAGGGATGCAGTACTAATAATTGAGCAATAGTGACCAAAGATTTCTGACAAAGAAGGCATGTTTGAAAAAGATAGGGAAATTCTGAACACAAAAGTATGTTAGAAAAATAGTTATCACTAGGGAGACAGTAGCTCATTAGTTAGAAATAAATGATACTCATCTCACCACTTTTTAACTTTTTAACTCACTTTAACAACACTTGAAGAGTGTTGTTAGTGTAACAGCAGCATCAAAAACATAAGCTATGGATATGCTTAAGAGGAGAAGCAAAAAAGGAGCTCACCACTGTAACAAAAGGCAACCTTTTGCAGTAGCATTTTCATTATTACTAAAAACAAACAAACAAAACCCCATGCACCTGAAATTGCTGCTATTTGTGCTCTGTTCCTTGAGTAGAGCTGTCTTTAAGCATTACATTGAACATGAAGAATGACTTTTGTGTACTTTCCCCAGGCAGAATGTTTTTATTTGGTGCTAGGATTCATTTCCTTAACCCCCAGTTTCTATATACTTGACGTCATGCATAAATAAAAGGTGTTACAGAAATTCCAAAACTGTTTGGGAAACTGGGAATTTCAGCTTTTCCAAAATAATTATTCAAGAAAGAAAACATAATCATGAGAAGATGTTGTCAGCCTTGTGATAAGTGTGTGCAACCACTCTGCATATTTCTATTGTCTAAAGCACTAGTTACCATCTGGAAAGAGAGGTATGTGAGCACAGCTGGTGCTGATGTTAAAGATAAGGCAAGAAACAGAGCAGAAGTTTGTCTAGTGCTACTGCAACACAACAGGTGAAAGCCTCATGGAAGAAGGCTGAAGTGCCTGGTGAGGTGTTGATGCTGAGACTTGGAACTAACTAGAAACCAGGGGCTGAAAGATCTTCTGAATATCCAGGTGTCTGAAAGATAGCAGCCACGACCATGGTCCACAGAATTAAGGGTAGAATTTAATGTGCTTCTCCACTTCATGAGTACTTTAGGTGAGGCAGGATGAAAATATGTTGTGAATTCTTTTTTCCTTCTGAGGTTTCCTGTGCCTGTATTACTTGGCACTGCACCTCAGATTTTCATGAGAAAAAGTATGGCAAAGAAATGAAAGACAAAAAAATATGGTGTTTCTTTTGCATTATAGTATTGTAACCTCCTTATGTTTTTTTTTGTGTGTATGGTTTGTTGGTTGTTTTGTTTTGTTTGTTTGCTTTTGTTTGTTTTGGTCTTTTGTTTGTTTGCTTTTCTTTCCATCTTTTCTCTTCTTTCCTTTTTCCAAAAGAGCCTACTCCTTTCACGTTACTGCAGATGGTCAGATGCAGCCAGTTCCTTTCCCTCCTGATGCCCTCATCGGTCCAGGAATCCCTCGCCATGCCCGTCAGATCAACACTCTGAACCATGGGGAAGTTGTGTGCGCTGTTACCATCAGCAACCCCACGAGACACGTGTACACGGGTGGGAAGGGGTGTGTCAAAGTCTGGGACATCAGTCAGCCTGGCAACAAGAGCCCTGTCTCTCAGCTGGACTGCCTGGTAGGTGAACAGGAACTTGTGTGTAAAGGTAGCTTCTCCTTGGAGATTCAATAAAGTAATAGTTTTCCTTGTCTGGATTTTGTTCATATTACAAGAAAATAGCAAGCACTCCCGTTTCCTGCTTTGTATATTTAGCTGTCCTTTTTTAAAACATGAAACAAGTAGAGTTAACAGAGAACAGTGCTGGTTTGTTTAAGATAATTATCATCACTAATGGTCAAATAACAGATTAGATAAGATTTCTGAGTAGAGAGTGTACACAATTCCCCCCCCCTTTTTTTTTGTTTTGTCTGGGTTTTTTGGTTTTTTTTGGTGGTTTTTTTTTGGTTTGTTTTTTTTCCTTCTAGTCAGTCACACTGATGACGACTGTGCATAAGTTTGAAAGGAATGCAGCCTGACTAATGGAGTGCTGCACAGAACATTCCTAGGCATGTCACTCACACCTGAAGTGACAGACTCTTTTTTAAGTAAGAGGGCAGCAACCACATAATGAAATAATGTGACATGGTACCAAAGTCACTTCAATCTTGCTATGCCTTTGTTGGCGATCCACAAATTACACATTTTGGTTGGTTGTTTTTGTGTCAGCAGTGACCGTTGTATAGATGTTTGAAAAGCTGTCTTAAAAAGAGCTTACAGCTTAATAAAAGATGCTTCTCATATTAGAAGCAGCATAGACATTTGTGAAATGTTAACTGAGAAGACTTAATGTTGTAAAGCACAGTAATATATACTCTGAACAAAAATAATTCTAGATTTAATGTTGAATGAATTATAGTGGGGTTTTTGTTTGTTTTGGGTGGGTTTTTTTAGCCTTTACCCTTTATTGCTACCCTTATCTTAGTTGTCAAGTAGTAAGAGTATGGCTGAATATGTATTCTGTTCTGTGGCAAGGTCTATGTCTGGATGCACAGTCTTAACAACCTTCTTTTGGTTACGGAGCAATAATGTCTGACTAAGCCAACATTCCACTGCACTACTTACTGCTTTTTTTTTTTCTGTGAATAAGGATGGAGGGTTGTTGCAGAAATGCAAGCTTACTTTGGCTCTTTTTGTTTAATGAGACAGAAGACTTGCCATTTGTCAGGTTTAAAACAGAGTGGACTGTGGGAACTGGAGTATGCAGTTTAATTTCTGCAGCTGCAGTCACTGGTTAGTGAGGAGAAGTAGATGTTTGAAACCTTTAAGAATCTGCTAGTTCCTCTTCAGTACTTTGTTAATGTTAAAAATACCATACTGTTTAAAACTTGGATGCAGTCAGAATCATATTAGTGGTTATTATTGGCAGGCATGTATTAACATAACTGAGGTGATTTGTGTTGTACAGAACAGAGACAACTACATCCGCTCTTGTAAATTGCTACCTGATGGATGCACACTAATAGTTGGTGGTGAAGCCAGTACATTATCCATATGGGACCTGGCAGCACCAACTCCTCGTATAAAGGCAGAGCTGACATCCTCCGCCCCTGCCTGCTATGCTCTGGCTATCAGCCCTGATTCCAAGGTGTGCTTCTCCTGCTGCAGTGATGGGAACATCGCAGTCTGGGATCTGCACAATCAGACATTGGTCAGGTAAGTCATTGCTTGTTTACAGAAAATGTTAGTAGAGGTTACTCTTTGGACAGCTACATATTTATCTCCCTGAATAGTGGTTAATAACAGTAAATAGCATTTTTTATCCACAGAATGCAGGTTGCATCTGAGTTGGGTAGAAACTAATTTTAGTAGCTTCAGCCTAGTCTTGGAAGATGTGCTTTTTGGGGTCTAAAGGTTTGGTCCATAACATGTTGCAGTCAGTGTAAAAGTTCCTGTTGGTTTCAGTTTGTTGGGATTTGTCTGCAGGTTTCTTCAAGCAGCACTTCTGCTGATTTGATTGACGTAGACTGAATATGCCTTTTAAGGAACTATCTGAAGTTTGTTCTTTTCCTCTGTCTTAAGCCTTGTTAAGTAACGAGGATTTTCAAATCTTTTTCAGTGATGGTAACTAATAAAATTAATCTCACAAAAATACTTCAAAGTGTGAATCCCTTCAGTTCTTTAGGAAAGCACAAAGGACTGAGATCTGGTCATTCATGAGAGAAAGATATTAGAGTCTGGGATGAGAATTTGATCTCTCAGACTTTCAGAATGGGTTGCAAAAAGTATAATAAATGGCTTGTTATGTAAATTACTTTTGAATTTTTTTTAGATCTTTGATTAATGAATATTATTGATAGAAGTTTTAAGTGTTTGGCAGCCCAATATTCAGCATTAGTTCTAGGACAGAGAAAAAAGGTCTGTATGTGCAATGGTTCTTAGCAGCTATCTGTGGTTTACTATAAGATAAATTTTGGTTTATGCTTACTAAAGTAAGCATAATGTCTTATAATATTATAAGAAGGGAGAACCTAAATTGGGAAAGGATGTAATACTTTAAAAGGTCCAAACACAAACACTGAAGAACCTATTTAGTCTGCTGTGTTTCAGTTAAATTTCCTGTATATCAATAATTAGCCTCAAATTATGTGCATAGAAATATGCATGCAACTTTTATTTTCTGTTAACTTCTGGGTCAACAAAGATTTTGTTTCTAAAATGTTCAGTTTGTCCTGTGTATTCTTAGTATCAGTACAGGTGCACTCACAAAAGGCAGGACAGTCATAGAGAATGTTTTCTGTAGATGTAGACTTACAAGCTGATCTTGCTAATGATAACGTGGAATTTGGAGACCAGAGCTACAAAACAATGTGCTGTATGACCTTTCTCTGGCAGCTTTTGGTGATTCATACTCTCCATTCCTATGCTAGTTGTCTTTCCCCTACCCCGCCCTCAACCTTTCACACTGAGGCATAGGACTTTCTTAAAGCTAATTGCTGATGAAAAGTGCAAAGACCTCAAAAGGATTTTGCCAAAAGATTAAGGAAAATTTGAGATGATGTTCTGGTTGCTGAAAGCTGAGAATTGATAAATAGAAGATTTTAAAACAGCACCATTTAGATTTTTGTTGCCTCCTGCCACAGCTAATGCAACTTTGCTAACTCAGCAATGCTTGTGTTTAGCTATCTAGATGTCTATATGGATATATCCTGTTAATATCTCAGCTTACTATTTATTATTTACCATCTTGACTTGCAGCCAAATAAAAACACAGAAGCTGTTTTATGAAACTGGAGGTGGTTTGGCTTTTTTTTTAACCTTGGCACTTGTTTTAGTTGGTGGTTGTCCTTAGTGCTTTTAACTATAGTTTCTGGACTTCAGTATGCTCACAAGCTTTTCTTTTGCTTTCCAAAACCTGATAGGAAATATTTTACATTGTTTATCTAGCTGTGATGCAATAACACCTGGAAAGTGTTTTTGTAATACTGTCATATTTTACACTTGGTAAGAGGGAGAAGCTGATTTTTTGCCCATCAGCAGACACAGAAGAGATGACACACATACAGAGTCCAAAGCTAACACCACAACAGTATTTAACTTCAGCTGTGGCAGGAAATCATTATTCAATCTGGTTTATTATATCAGGCAATTCCAGGGCCACACAGATGGAGCCAGCTGTATTGACATTTCTAATGATGGTACCAAGCTCTGGACAGGAGGTTTGGATAATACTGTCAGATCCTGGGACTTGAGAGAGGGGAGACAGTTACAGCAGCATGACTTCACATCACAGGTAACTGGATTTTTCAAAAGCTTGTGGGGGTTGGGGGGAGGGTTGGAAGGACACGGGACCTTGTAGGGTGGTGAGGTGAGAGAGAAGCATTTATGATGAAAGCTGAGGGTGGGCCCCGTGCAACTGGCAGTTTATTCTTGCTCTTACTTTTGACTGCTTAGAGCACAGTATTTTGGAGCTCTCATATGTTTAGCTCCCAGAACAAGCTTACGGTAGCCTGACACTACTATCTTCTTGTATTTTCATAGGTTAATAGGTAAGAATGGGAGTTTAGTCACTTGAATTTTGAACAGCAGCCTTTCTATTGGTGATTGGACTATTTTTTTTTGGCCCTTCTCTCTCTGTCCCCCTCTCCCAGTTATTTTAACCACTGTATTAAAAAATAAAATGTGTATCTGTAGGGGGGGGAAAAAAAAGTGTAAATGTGGTTTAATTTTCAGATTTTTTCCCTTGGTTATTGTCCTACTGGTGAATGGTTAGCTGTGGGAATGGAGAGCAGCAACGTAGAAGTACTACACGTAAATAAACCAGACAAATATCAACTGCACCTTCATGAGAGTTGTGTACTGTCACTCAAGTTTGCTTACTGTGGTAAGTTTCCCTCAACACAGAACTGGAGGTCAGGGCTCAAATTCATGCTTTGCTTATTAGTTGTTACGTAGCCATAGCTCATTTGATGATCAAAACTTATTTAGTATCTTCTTTTCTTAAGTTATGAGTAAATATCTCTGCTTTGTGAATTCAGATATACTTATCTACAAACCACACCTGTTTAAAGGCTGAAGTGAGGGTTCTGTGCAAAAAGCTATTTCTTCTTTTTCACAGTCTAGGGATTTCCTAGTATGTAATACACTGCAAAAGCATGTGTCCATATTGCTTGTAAGCAAAAGCATTATGCTGATTAGTGGTGCAAGCTTTTGCAATGATAATCCATAGATGTGAATTGGAAACCCAAAATCTGTCAGATATGTTTCATATGTTTTCACGGTCCTTCTGTTTTATATTCTAGGTAAATGGTTTGTGAGTACTGGGAAAGATAACCTTCTTAATGCATGGAGAACTCCTTATGGAGCCAGTATCTTCCAGGTGAGGATGGTGATGCTTTTAAAGAAAAAAACAGAACCCTCAGAGTCCCAAGAGTGGACTCAGATGTCTTCACCTATGTGATCTACCCAAAATGGGATGCTGAGATGTGGGTAACGGACTTTTTTTTTTTTTAATGATGCAATATATTTTTATTTTTCTTCTAGTCCAAAGAATCTTCGTCAGTGCTTAGCTGTGACATCTCTGTGGATGATAAGTACATAGTCACGGGCTCTGGAGACAAAAAGGCTACAGTCTATGAAGTTATCTACTGAAAACTATGATGGGGATATAACTTTTAGAAGTTGAACTGGGCCAAAATTGTTCTTAATTGTAGAAGTAGAAAGGTTTTGCCTTTTAAAAAGGAATAAAGTATTGAGGTTCCAGAACTTGCCATGAAACTACTCCAATTTTGCAAAATAGAAGGCAACATCCAGCAACTAAATATTGGCTACATGGACCAAACGGAACCCAGAGACAAGATGGACAAATGTAGCCTAGGTTTTTGATATAGTTTTAAAAAGCCAAGTCTACTGAAAATGTTGGAACCTTTATTTTTTTTTTCTTTCTTTGTGACCTCATGCAAGTTGTTCTCATTGCCTGAATATGGGGGATAAATACCTTTCTGTTCTTTGCAGTTCAAGTTGCATTCTGTCCTGTGTAGAGCAGTGGTGTCTTGGCTGAACTTGTTTCCTGGTTTTGCATTGTGATATGTTTTTGTATTTTTGTTGAAGGTCAAACATTTGTATAAATTGTAAATATATTTAGTTTATTACAGTAAAGGCTTTAGTACCAACAACCGGTCTGCCCCCCCCTTGCCCCCTCCATGCCTGCCCTGCTTATTTAAAACTAAAAAACTTTTGGGGATATAAGTACCTTTTTAGAAGCAAAAGCAAACACTATGTATAGTTTGAAAATGGTGTCTTATTCTTTATAACTCTTCCTAGATTCCTTTGTCATACTTCAAAGTAGATGTTTTTGACACATTAAGGTATCAAGTCTGGTAGATACTGTCTTGTGCTACAGAAAACTTAAAAAGCAATTTTGTACTAATTATAGTGTAAATATAAAAACTGAACATTTCATAAAGTTGTGCAGTTCAAGTTTATTCTGATGTCCTATGTATATGTTCTTTGGCAGATATAGTAATATGTGCCTGATCATAACTCATTTGTCATTTCTCTAGAAGAAGTCACTTCTCTCTCCTTTTTCCCCCAGCTGAACAGAATTCATGCAACACTATATTTCAACTAAGTACATGAGAGCCTTTATTTCTTAACTGAGGATGTCTGTGTTTAAGCAAAGCTAGATGAGTTGCATCCCTTATATTTTATGAAGTGGTAGTTAATGACCATTCCCTTTTTAATGTCTTGTTTATAGGTAGATACTCAGGTAAATTTAATTAAATGACCAAAAGTATGAGTTTTACGGGGGTCACTTAATGTTAAATACTTACAGGTTTGCAAGTAAAGTGAATTAACCTAAACTAAGTTAAACTTGCTTCTTAATTTCCTGTGAGAATATTGACAAAGGAATATTTTGATTTTTAACTAATCCATTGTACAAATTAATTAGAATTAACTTTCCAGCATGTCCCATGTTATTCAGGCCTGTAGACTCTCCGTATGCATACTGAACAATCTTTGAGTCCTTTCCACAGTTGCGTTAGTGTGTGACATCTGTGAATATCCCTGCTAGGCAGCCATTTACCAAAGCTGTGTGTCTTCAAATGAAGTTTTCCTGGTGTACTCAAAAGAAATGGATGAGGAGAGAACGTCGACATTTTAATCCATGGTTTTTTTTGATTGACAAGTTATACCACTGTGTGCTAGACAAACCTATCTGTTGCACCAGTGAAGGCCATACATATCCTACATTCTGTAATTTAATTAGAATTTCTGATGCTAACAGAGTATACAGATGAACAGAAGGATATAGTTGAATAAATAATTCAGATTACACAAACAGGCAGACAGTTCAAGACTCACCTGTGAAGAACTGCTAGCATTTTGCTAGCATTTGACAATAACCTATATTAATGCTCTTTCGAAGTCACGGAACTAGAAAGAAATTTGACTGACAGATGTGTTGACTGGATAGGGAATTTCTCATCTGGGGGCAAATTTTCTCTCAATTTCCAGAGTTTTCTTTTCAATTCACATGACCAATCTATTGAAACGATTTTATAGCATCTATAATTTTAATAGCCTTAATACATAAACTTTGCATTTGGAATGTAAAATGTTAACCATTCAGGATAATCTGGTCTTCTAGACATTTAAAATTAGCGTTCTATCCATATGTATCTGTATCTTTGTATATCTTTGATTATTTATCTGTATGAAAATGATAGACCAGCTAGAAGGTGGTCATATTCCTTTCACACTTAGTGAAACAAAAAGCAGAATCATTAGGCTTTTTTGGAACACAAGAGGTTTAGGGTAAACATATATGAAAAAACTTTTTCACAGTGAGGGTGACAGAGCACTGGAACAGGCTGCACAGGGAGGGTGTGGAGTCTCCTTCTCTGGAGAAGTTCAAAACCTACCTGGACACATTCCTGTGTGACTTGATCTAAGTGATCCTGCTCTGCCAGGATGATCTTCCGAGGTCCCTTCCAACCCTTAACATTTCTATGATTCAAAGAAATTTGCTACATTGAAATACAGTGAGGTGCTATGCATTTTAAAAAGGGAAAGTTTAAAAAAAAGATACTGTACTAGGTTACTTGATTTTTGTGCTGTTTCCATATTGAAGTTTTTCTGAAGGCCTGACCCTGCCAATGATCATTGACTTTCTTCAGCAGCAATGACAAATTTGCTGTAGTTCAGAACATTTGGTTTTCTTCCAAGCTCCTATCACCTTGGCTTTTACTATATAGGTGTTATTTTACCTTTCTTAAAACTTGGTATCAGAGGAACCAAGTATGCAAGTATTCTAACACACTGATGAAAGTTTTGAAAAGATTTACACATGTATAAAATGGATCTGCTATGAGTTGTGACATAGTGCTGTTAGTAAAACCACATCCTTTAATCGGGAGGTTCAAAATCACGGTGTCATAAAAATCATGAAATACATTGTGTCTCCTTGTTAGCTTCTAGATTGCTCAGTGATTCAGTGCAAGTATGGAATTGGACATAATTTATGTATCTAAATGGATTTAATCATATTTATACCATAAGTTTCCTGGCTGCAATTAAGAAATTATTACTAGTTTTTTCCCTATACAGATGTACTTTAAGCCTTGGGTCTGAAAACTCAAGAGATGACACATACATTAGCTCTCACTATTTTTTGTTTCAGGTTTCACCTACAGTTTATGAAACATTTTGGGTTTGTCAAACAGTAAAGCCTATGCCATTAGCAGATGAAAAGATACATTTGTGAAAACTTGGCATGTCTGTCTATGCTATTACCTACAAGATTTGCAGAGCTTAAAACTTGAGTTCTTGCAATACTGCATAAAGTAGTGGGTAGAAATAATTGGATATGGAATGGAGAAATAGACCAATCCAGGCCAGTGGTAAGAGACAAGGTGCTGGGAAAAGCACATGGAAAAATTGGTACAGCAGTAACTATAGTGTAGGTAATTAATATTTTTTTCCTCAGTTTAATGGCAGTCCTTAAAGATTCCTTTGATTAGCCCCTTTTTGAAACAACCTTTGTTTGCACGGTGGCCCTTGGTATTTAGAGATGTCTGAATGCAATTCTGGCAAACACTAGTGCCAGGTAGAAGCAGGGAGTTGTTACAAATGACATATTGGATGTCAGTGCAAACAACAACTGAAGAAGAGGAGATTTGTGGTAATATCAACTCAACTGAACACAATCCTTTGCCAGCTCTAATATGTACATTTTGTATATGTGCACTAGGCATAATGTTTTATAAGTCAATTGTGCAGAAAACTGTGGTATTATTCCACGCAATGCATTTGTCAGTGTGTCAGAGTACCTCTTAATAAATTTCCAAGGAAAGGTAGTTTCCCACATCAACCCACAAGCAGCTGGTCCTTGAGAAACAATTTTCATCCACATTAATTCTTTTAAAACTCATTTGGCATTTCAAAAGCTTTTGTTCCTTTAAAGGGAAGAGGGAACACCAAATGAATATGAAGTTTATAGACTGTTAAAATAATAGTGTTATTTTCAAATACATACATCAAAGTAGAATCTGTCATCTGCTTGTGCTTCCTTCAGTGTATAAGTGATAATTTTTCTGTCACATCTTTGCATTGGTGATGCAGGTAGAATTTTCAAAAGTGTCTTAAGTTATTCAAGTAACTTAAACCCAGATTGAAAAGTTGATTTTTTTTGTTTGTTTGCTTGTTCTGTGTGGTTTTGTTTTGATTTTTGTTTGCTTTTTTATTTGTTGTTGAAAGACTGCCCCTCTTACGACCCTGTGGGATTGTGTAATCTAGTTGGGTTAGTCCTTTGTATTTTTTACTATACTGGTGCAATTTTGAGTCAGTGGGGAATTTCCACCATTCTAGTGATTAAGAAGGGTCGATAAGGTTTTCAGGCTAAGGAAGAGTACTGAATTCAGATTTCGCACTACTGATAAATTATTTACCCTTTTAGCCACTTCGCTGGAGAAGGTGGACTGGCTCCAACTGTCTCTGAGAGATTTTTCATTTTTTTCTCTCCAACAAGTGCATAGAATTATGAGGAGGTAGATCTATACAAGACTTGAGTCCTGGTGTTCTGCCAGAGAGATCCCCTTTATTACAGGATGGAAAAGATGAATTGGCTCAGAGTAGGACCTGATGAACACAACAAAAGAGTTCATGGCAGGGAATATATAGAAGGATAAGAGAGAATGGGAACACACACACAAACATTTTAGTGGAAGTCTTAACATGTAATCTACAAAATTCAGCTAGAATGAGATTCCTAGAATGCAATTTCACTGCCTTCTATTTCTCTAAAGTTGTTTGGATGTTTCTGCATAGTAATTCAAGGACACCTAAGCTGTCTATTGGAACTTGAAATGTATTGCTTTGAAATACATAAGCAGTCATCTGATCCTAAAATGAAAGGCATTTCTCAACATTTCCCATTGCCTTGTATGTCTGTAGCTCAAGATCAGCTTTCCAGCAATTGATAATCCCATTTTCAGCAACATGCTCCCAGATGTCCCATTAGAGCTGAAGCACTTAGTGTAGTGTAGTAGATTTTCCTAGGGAAACCAGACATGTAGAAACTGGGTGTTTTAAAAGTCTGCCCTGTGTGTCTAGCTTACTGACATTTCTGCCCAACTATATGAGAGAGCTCAAACATTCACTTAAAACATTTTCTAAAACAGCAAAAAAATTACTTTGAACACAACTTAAAGCATGAGGAAGTATGTGTGTGTTTGGGATTGTCTTTTTTTTAAAAAAAAATCTAATGTAACTTTAAAAAAGAAAATCTATAAATTGAATAACACAAGCAAACACAAAGGAAAATAAGACAACTGAATAATTGTTTTCAGAGGACAGAATGTTCTTAAAGATGCTGTATCTCAACACAAAAGAATATATTGCTCCTATGATGTATTAATTCTTAAGAATGGATTTGTGTTTCCTGGGAGCTAAAGTAGTATTCTCAGAAAACTGAATACCAAAGAATTGGTAGTGTGAGACAAACGCTAGTTATAATTTTCAAATTTGAACAGAGTTTCAGAGTTGTTTTTTTGTGGTGATATTTTTTTTTCCTCTCCCATCGTCATTATTGCGAGGTCCCACAGTGTCCTCCTAGAAGCTGAACAACAGGCTATGCTCTCTCTCACTCATGCATTAGTAAGAATATTATTGCTAACAAGTATATTGGTGATATGTAGACTACAGGAAAATCTCACTGAATCTTTTAATGGATAGTTGCATGGATAGTATCAGCCAGTGTTTGTTGTACTAATTTCCCTTACTAAAACATGTACGCAGAGATAAAATAGTCATTGCTCCATACTCATACTTCTGTTGCTTGTGAAATTGCTGATTGGTGTAGTTGACTTGCCATGGAAAAATCTGTAGTGGCTTCTTAGGTAAAACTTAAATTGTGAGATTTTTCCTTTCCTAAAATGTCGCATATGAATTTACCCACATTAAGGTTATGTTGATTCATAGAAGATGCTGCAAGGAGCATTAGGCAGTTGCTATTGTGTAGAGCTTGGCAAGGATTGCCTTTGCTACGTTCACAGTACAAAGGTATAGTATCTCTTGAACCTCATTTTTATCTGTTCCCTGCCAAGAAATGAGTTGGAATCAAAGATAATGCATAGTTTGGAGAATAAGTAGTCAAACATACTGTTATCGTTATCCCTTTTGTATACTCTCCATTAGAAAATGGAGATGATAGTCTGTAACTGCAGATAATAAATTCTGATTTTTCTTTCAAGGACTGATTTTAATGGTAGTTTAAAAAAAAATAAGCAGAATGAAGTAAAAGGATTTAACTCATAGTATTGGAAAATTTAGAAATCACTTGTTACTTTCTTGGTAGTGAGCCTAATTTGTTTAAAATAAAAACCAATCTCTTCATTTTGCAGTCTTTGTCCCACTTTCTTACAGCAATTCACAGTGGATTACCCTATTACTTCAAAAATTGGTTGCAATTATGATAAGCTAATGACTCTTCCTTTGTGGTTTGCTGTAGCAAGATGTTTTGGAAAGCAATGAAGCTTCCCTTTATTCTTGAAAAATAATCAGCTATTGTTATTTTATGCAGTTGGACTTGAGTATTTTGTTAATTAGATTTCAGTTAAGTATACAATCTGATGGCTTTGCAAATTCAAAATATTATTGATTGTTAATGAATGAGCCAAAAACTGCTGTTAAGAATGTAAATGACCTTATCGTTTGTTTGGTATTTGCTTAGCATGCCATGCATGCAGCACAACTTTGGAATGATTCAACTTTTGTGGCCACATAAATTTACTTCCTGGAGTAATTTTCCTTTTCATAAAGGGACCAGTTTACTGCTGTGCTTCCTGTGTTTCCTCCTGAATATGTATTAGTCCTATAGAGATGTTTTAATGTATATATATACATAATGCTTTCTACCTTTCTGTGTCTTTCTGATTGTGAATTATGCGAGATGTGTGTTTGACAGCAGTTGAGTGAATATTCACTAATCTGTAAGTTTTTGAATGTGTACTTCAAGAACTTCATAGACTTGTATAAAGAAATCATTAATTTTTGTTTGTTTAATTCAATATTCTCAAGTCCTGATACTACTTTGTGTTTTTACCAGTGCATCCATTTACTGTTTTTTGAATGGTTTTCATAGTTTTTTTTTTATTTGTTTATGTAGACACACTTCTTTAAGTGCAAGTTATTAACTTGGTACTCTATAATTCTGCCTGGTTCTTCAGTATTTTATCTAGCTGTAACTTATTAAAAACCACAAATATTAAATGGGGATATTAATGACAAGTGGTTTAAATGTGAGAGCTTCAAAATGCATTTTAGAATATTTGAACATTTTTTCACTGTAATTTTACATTTTTTCATTACTTAGTATTTAAAAAAAAACCCTAGGGTTGAATTATAGTAAAATTTTATACATCTCAATACTCATTTTGTCTCCCAGTGGACAGCAATAATTTAAATGGGATTGTTTTTACCTAATTTATTCTTATGGGGTAGGGGGGATATTAACCTTGCAGATTTTGCTAATTATAATTTCATTAATATTTTTAGTTGTTTTTAATAATATCCATGCCTTCAGAAACTTGTTATTCTATATTTTGAGGAGAACAGATATACAGGGTTCTGTAATAGAATGTGTTTACAGTATTTATTCCCTGGGTTTGCTGTAATAGTAAGGGGAAGTACAGTGACAGATATAACTTGCAAGAGTTGCTAGTGTTATGTGCCTTTGAATAATTTTCTTTAAATAGATTTTCTATCTTAGGTGAGGGTTAGCAGCTTTAAATCAATTTAATTTCCATTAAAAAGGATATGGTGATACATTCTTAGAGCTTTACTAGTTTTACTAACTTTAAATGATTTTAAATCTGTAAGAAAAATGCTTCTATGGATGGTTTTGAACTTACTATAGACTGTTTAGTTTTTTAGGATTCAAGCACCACTAGAGTAGAGGGGGAACACACCGATCATATTTGGCATTTTTTCTTTTTTTTTAAGCATTCATTTTATACTAAGGCAGTGGGACTTTCTTGCCACAATAGGTGTGCTCATTGTAGTGGCTTTTTAAAATGTTCCCATAGCTTGCACTGTGTGATTCATTTGAATTTAGCTTACAAATCAACCCCTTTCTTAGGCATCTGCTTTGTAACTTCACAAGTATGAAAATCAAAAATATCACTGTGTGTGACAGTGAGACTGTACATTTCTCTGTTTCTGGGTGTGAATAGCATTTAGCAAGGCTTGTCTAGTTAAGAGGCAGTTAAACTAGTAATCATACATGGTCTGTGTTTAAAGCCTGTCATTTATAGAAGTGCTACAAAGTGATATGTGGTGATAACAAATACAGAAGGGAAAGAATATGAAATTCAGATAGCAGCTTGAATGATTTGCTGTTAGCATGGGGCCCAATAACACTACAAAGCTATAAACTCTGTCTTTCTAGATTACCCAGTTAGGTGGCAGAGATGCAATTTGTCTTTTCTGAAGCCGCCTGCTGCTTGCTAGCTCCATCTCCTGTCACAGCCTATTAGCTCCCCAAGAAAATTGGTGGGAAATTGCCTGCAGATTGTAGGAAATTACATCTCCAGGCCCTGGAAAAAATGTACAATAGCACAACAATGATCCTCCCAGAGCAGCTATTAATACAGCAAAAGCTGACCTTTGGCATGATGTGAAACGACTTTGCTATTTGTTGAATAAAGACTGTATTATGTGTGGTTGAAGGAGGCTACAAATTATTATGTTTGTATTATTCTTGTAGTCAGCCTGCTCCAGGAAGCTTAAGCATTAGCAATAGGTTTTCCTGCCCCTTATTCCTTCCCACTGGAAGATGGGACATGAGATGTTCAGAAATGTCATTTGTTCAGACGGGCAAAACCCACCATGTATTTAACTGATGTTAGTACATCATGAAATGTGAAGTGACAAAAGTGAAAGATCATTTATGAAGCTTATCTTCCCCCCCTCTCCCCCTCCCCCCCAAGTTAATTGCCTTTGCTTGGTGTAGCCTTGATCAGAGTATAAACAACTTTTTTGCTGTTTTGTTCTGTGTGTACATCCATAATAAACATTTGATTTTGAGGCAGTTACAGTGAAATGGAGCTGATTGTACTGTAACTGCCGAGTATAAAAGTCTTGGGACACACATTAGTTCTGATAGATTTGACCATTAAATTCCTTGCTGCTAGGAAACTCATCTCAGTATCATTTAAACAAATTCCCACGTGCTCTTTATAAGTGTGATATGCAATGAGTTTCTTTCTCTGTCCTTTATAACAGAGCTACCTTTCTAATCTTGTACTTCAGTTCTATAGTGCCTTTCAATGAAGTGACTTTTCTGAGAATCCTGAGAAGGGATATATAGAATTAGTTTGCAACATAAAAAATAATGCCAACGTTTTGTTTTAACTTGCAGTTGTACTTAGTTGAGGAAGATGTGTGTGTGAATCAGAATTATGTATTGATCAAAAGTGAGTGTGGGAGGGCAGCAGCAGGGAAAAAGTAATTTTGCAATCAAGAGCATTGCTGTTTTCAAACTCAGCTGGGATCTGTCGGTAACTGGCAGCTGCCCAAGGATCTGAGTGAAATCAGTATGTTCATTTCCTATTATATTAGTGTCTGCTGATGTAAATGAGCTGACAAGGCTTACTAACACTCACACAACTGATTAGAGAAAATTAGTGGCCTGCCTTATGGAGCTGAGACAGAGGAGCATGGGGCAGCATGACAAAACAAGTACTGCTCATAGTTCAAAGCACAGCTGAAGGGGATCAAGAGCACTTCATGTTACAGGTCTTTCTGGGCCCCTGTTTTGAATTCTTCTGATCATGCATGCACATGTATGTCAATCTGAAATGCTAATTTATGGCATTGTCTTTCTAAATTATAGCACCTTTTATGGAAGTTATGAAGTTTAGTGCTATGTATCTTTTGTTGTAAACCACAAATATGGGAACAGAAGAGCTGTGGTGCTTGAGCCTTTATTCTGTATTTACAATAGCTGTTCATCTTCCAAGGTATTACATACTAATTGCATTCTCAAAATAAACCTTGCCATTTAGTAACAAACATGGTTTTTTTTTGTATACCACAGTACTTAATGTTGTAAAGAGCAAAGAACATTTAGAGATCACACAATCTGCCCTGTTTAGAGGACACAGAAAATTTGCTCTCACTTATCACTGAATTTGCCTTCTTTTGTACCAAACAAACTAAATTGAGTGATAGAGTATCCAGAAATTATTATCTCCTGTCTGATGGGATTATGAACACTGTTACCTACAGGTCTACTCTTGGGCTTTAATGACACCAAGCCTGTTATTCTACACAGAGAAAGGGAGTAGTAAGTCATCATTGTGTGAAAAGCAGAAGCTTCTTGTCATAATTTCAAAGTTGCAAGCTCTTGCATTCTTATGGAAAAAGCAAAAATTTGTAGTGGTCTGGGAAGAACTTTGAGTGCTCCAAAGGCTAATCTGAATAGATGGTCTAAGAGAGGCTTAAATAGGCGGGGGGAAAACAGACAAACCATTTCTTAGCTAACACTTAATGACTGAAAAAGATGTGCAAGCCATAAGTAGCAACCTTCATGCTGTAACAGCTTATGAGCTCCAGCAAATTACAAGATACCAAACTATGCTTGTTTCTTCTATAATTACTTCAAACAGTGTGTTGTCAGTCCATGCTTTGGTAAACTTGAGTTTAGTCAGGTCATGTTTTGCATATTGCATAAATACATCCAGTAAC
The DNA here is from genome assembly GCA_027560015.1 of Chloroceryle amazona. NCBI lineage: Eukaryota > Metazoa > Chordata > Aves > Coraciiformes > Cerylidae > Chloroceryle > Chloroceryle amazona. The sequence continues at coordinate 42,367 of JANHFX010029724.1, forward strand.
ATAACAGAAAAACAAATTCTGAGTTCCTTACTCAACCTGACTTGATTTTATTTTAATTTTTTAAATGATGCCTTCCTGCGTAAGACAGCTCACTTGCCACAGTAGGAAAAAGAGGCTTTTTTTTGTCCATCTTTGTTCAAATTTCCAATAGTCCAGATCTTATAAATTGTTTCTAACTTGCTGCAGTGTCCTGTTGAATATTAAATGTTTTGCTGGTGTCATTTTTCATAGCCCCAGAAAAAAAAAAATACTATGAATAGTTCATTGTGCTCAATCATATTCACAGTTATTCATTGAAACAGTTCACAATTTTTTTAAAGTTCTCCATCAATGACTTCTGTTGGGTACTTCAAAATTTTTATGAAAAAGTTTATCTAAGCATTCATGAGCTCTGCCCCATCTCTTTTCTCCTGCACCATACCTTTCTGATAGTCCAGCTGAGAGTAAACCAACCTAGTCCTCACTATTTACCCTTAAGAGCCCAACACAGACAAAATCCGAGACTACTTGGTTCAGTTAGCTAAAGAGATTATTTTAATGTGAAATATCCCAAAGCTTTTCTTTATCCTCAAATAAAGTTTCAGCTTTCTGTTTATAAAAAGGCATTAAGCAGGTTTATAGCATGACCACAACCCTTGTTAAGGCTCTCAGTGCTGGGTCTGGGTGGTGGCCACCACTTGGTTGTGAGGGGGATTGGTGGTCCAGCGACCCCCTTTGGACATAAGTATACATAGGATTCAACCAGGGGACCTAGTGTTAATTAAAACCTGGAAAGAATCCTCACTGACCCCTTGTTGGGAAGGACCTTTTGTTGTTCTCCTTACTACAGATACAGCAATTCGCACCGCTGAGCAGGGTTGGACTCATGCATCTCGAGTCAAAGGACCTGTGGAATCTTCACAGTGGACTGTAATATCCAAACCAGGAGATTTATTTATAAAAAAATAATGAGGACAAAAACAATGAATGAATCAACCTGAAAGGGAAGTAAGAAATAGTTTGTATCAGTGGTTCCAAATACCCCCTGGGCACACTTTGCAGAAAGTAAAC
>JANHFX010029725.1:0-12917 GCA_027560015.1 Chloroceryle amazona
TCTGGAGACTTTCCAGCCCCCCCTGGATCTGTTCCTGTGTGGGCTGCCCTGGGTGACCCTGCTCTGGCAGGGGGGGTGGACTTGCTGATCTCCAGAGGTCCCTCCCACCCCCACCATTCTACTGATTGTGTGATTCTAAGAGAGTTGCCCTTGCCAGTGTCCTCAGCAGAGGTCACTAAATAAAACCAATTGGTTTTAAGAGGGCATCAAAACAGTAATTGTTTAAAATAGCGTGTAGTGTTGGTTGGTTGTTTTCTAAGGGAAGGCTTCATTGCTCTTCTTGTGCATTTCTTTCAGAACCACTTACCAGCTGCCAGGAAAGCATTTGACAGGTTTTTCACGCATTATCCATATTGCTATGGGTATTGGAAAAAGTACGCGGACCTCGAAAAGCGCCATGACAACGTTAAGCAGTCTGATGAGGTATGTAGGTAGCTGGGTGCAGCTATTGCCAGTGGTCCTGTTGGCCAAAAAATGACTAACCTCCCGCAAGTCATTTGGCTGCCAGTACCTGCCATGTATGGTCAGGTTTGTAGGGATTTTGTTTGCACTTGTCACGTCTGTGGCATTTGTAGCTAATGTTTTTTCTCTTTGTTGGCAGGTGCGTTAAACCTCTACAGTTTGTCAAGCTTTGCAGTGCAAGCCTCTGTATTACACTGCAGCTTAACAAGTAGGGCAGGGCTTTTCTGTCACTTCCATTTATTGCTCATTTTCAAAACAATATAGTTGGTTTGCTGGTCACAATTGCTACATCTTATTGCATTTTTGGTCAGACGCTGTCAATGATGCTCTAATGGGTCTGTGCCCTATGGTCTGTACCCCAAAGCCTGCCCACACAACCTGGTCAGAATGCAGGGACCGCTGCGCTTTGAAGATCAAGACTCTGCACGTGGAGATCAGAACATTGCCATGTTCTATCCAACCTCCACCCAAATGGTAATGGTAGATTATTTAAACAAAATTCCAGTACTTAGTATTTCTAAGGTTCACCGGATAACACAGTGTTGCCTCTCTATTAGGACACCATTACGTATTTGAAGTACAGTTCCTGTTCTCTTCATAGGTTTATCGCAGAGGGCTTCAGGCAATTCCTCTTAGCGTTGATCTTTGGATACATTATATTAACTTCTTAAAGGAGACCTTGGACCCTGCCGATCCTGAAACGAACAGCACGATTCGAGGGTGAGTTGGAAGCTCAGGAGTGGTTCGAGAAGCCGTACGTACCGCTACGGATCGCTGGGGTTAAGCTCGCAGCAACCTGCAGTTACTTTAAGGCCTCTGAAGAGGCGATGGAGCCAAATGCTGTAAGAATGGGTAGTGTGCTATGAGGGTCAAAAGATGGGGCTTGGGAGCTTCAGACTGGAGCTTAGGAAATAGTGCAGCACTGCAGCAGGTTTCCCTGAGAATTTTTATTAATTTAATTCCTTGGAATTGAAATTTTGGAATGTAATTCCTCAGAGGCTTTCAGGGTATGGCTGGAGTGTGTCCGACCTCACCCATGCTGGCAGTGGTCCTGCTCTGAGTGAGAGCTTGGACTAAAGTTTGACACAAAAATTGCATTAACTATAACAAGCAGCTTCTGTCTGCGTCATCGATGCGTGGCTTTTGCGTGTCAAGTAACGGGTTTGGAATCTTTACAAGATAGGGGTGGTAAAGACTCTGTAATTTCCTAATATCGTGCCTCCCTGCAAGTGGCTTTTTCTTTTGGCTCTATTTGTTCTGCTGTGGTGGAGCTGGAGGAGAGAAAACTGTGAACTTTCTGAATTTCTAGAGATCTTGCTTCAGTTAACTTGAAAATACTTGGAAGAAGCATTTAAGTGAGACGGATATATGTGTGGTTGTAGGTAGATGAGGAGGCTCATAATCTTTAAAGGAGAGCCAGAACTTTTCTCCCTCATTTCTGTCACCGCATCCAGAAGCAAGTGTAAAACGATTCTCTTTTTCAGAGCCTATGAACATGCAGTGTTAGCTGCTGGGACGGATTTCCGTTCTGACAGACTCTGGGAAATGTATATAAACTGGGAAAATGAACAGGGAAACCTAAGGGAAGTTACGTCCATCTATGACCGCATCCTTGGAATCCCAACGCAGCTCTACAGTCATCACTTCCAGAGGTAAAAGCGCAGACAGCGATTTAGTGAATGCCGTGAATTTCTGAGGCACACTCTCACCCACTTTGTAAACATGGAAAGGTGCACTCAGATCAAGTTAGTTTTCCGTACTTATTTATGTACCTGTACAGTTGCTACTCGTTCTAAAGTGCTGCTACACGTTGTAGGAAGTTGGGTTTAGGTAAATGCGCAAACTCCACTGTGGAGTAAAGGAAGATCTTGGAGTTGTGAGGAAGAAGAGAGGATGTCTTTGAAAAATCAGAATGAGCAGTTTTGAATCTTTAATTCCTCGTGCAGCGCTCACGCGTGGTGAAACGCTCTTAATTGAGAAATTAGAGTGAGAAGTACTTGGTTACCAAGGAGAAATACTTGGTTACGGTTTAGATAGTAGAGTTCTACATTCATATGGAGAGGTCAAGAAGGAACAAGAAGCCTTATTTAAATTCTGCACCAGTCTTCCCCATGATTTCTACAGATCTTTCCCTTTTGGAAAGAAACTATCTTCCTCTAGAACTGATCTTGTCCTTTGCCGTCTATTTTACCCGGCAAGCGGTCTGTCTTTGCCACCGAAGTTCGTCATCCTTTCATTTCTCTTGGAAACGTGAAGCTTTTGGAGTCTGGCAGGTAGTGGGATTTCGCGTGTACGTTGTCAGAAGCTGCACGCTCGGTGTCGCTCTAGCTGGGTAAAGCAGCGCAGAACTCCGCAGGCATTTGTTGCTGCGTGCTGGTTAGGCAGACTGCTGCAACACGAGGCGTCAAAGTTGCGTTGCCTTGTTCCCGACCGCCCTCAGGTTTAAAGAACATATACAGAACAACGTGCCACGCGACTTTCTGACCACGGAGCAGTTCGTTCAGCTGCGCAGGGAGCTGGCGTCAGTGAACGGCCACAGCGGGGAGGAGGCGCAGCCGGCCGACGACCTGCCCTGCGGGACTGAGGACATAACAGACCCTGCCAAGGTACGTGCGCAGAGGGTGCTCCTCTGCCTTTCCTGCTGTGCCCTGCGCCCGAAAGGCCAGTTGATTTGCAGGCAGTTCAGTACAGCTGTAGCTGAGCTGTGCCCATCGCTCCTTGGCTCCTCGTGTGGAACTGCCCTTGTCTTCAGGACATACCTCTGCAGTCCTTTTATAAATGTCCCAGAAATGGTGTTAAAAACCCATAGAAGTGAAAGGAGGGGTGTACTCAGCTTTATGAATGGATCTTAATTAGTCCTGATTAGCAGATGAGGAGCTGTGGTTCATCAGCAATGGTCTGTACAGGTTCACAGTCTTCACAGGCATCCAGAGGAGTTGTGGCTGTCACGAGTCACACATCCTGAAAACGCCTTTGACTTGGGGCCTAATTCACCTTTCATCTCGGTCACCTTTAGCGCAAGAGCAAAACTTCAGAGGGAAAAATCATTCGGGTGGGTTGTGCTAAGGGCCGAGGCAGCATCTGGGCAGTATCCCGCCCCTTCCCCCGGCTGCTCAGGGTGCCTTGTGTGATGCCTTTAGTTTATGCACGTTGCTGTCATCATAAAATGCGCTTGCAAAAGCCATACGGTGCCTGCTGTGTTACATGTTCTAAAATTGTGTTTTAGCTAATCACTGAGATAGAAAACATGAGGCACAGAATCATTGAGATTCATCAGGAGATGTTTAACCACAATGAACACGAAGTCAGTAAGAGGTGGACGTTTGAAGAAGCGGTGAGTGTGGTTTTTTTCTACGTAAGGCAGCGTGCGCAAAGAGTTTCCAACATCAAACCGGCAGCTGGGAGTTTTCAGTGACAGACCTTACGATTTAAACTGTTGGGGGGCTCTGAGCAAAGATCGAGTTCTCTGCCATTTCTCTTGTGAAAATGTAACTTGGGAGGTCAGCTCTGTCATCTGACAAGTAAAAATATCATGATGCGGTATTGGGAGAGAGGCCAGATAAGAGTGTTGTTTAATAAATGGTCTCTGAATACACGTGTGAAATGGCAGGAAAGGTACCTGAGTTAGTTCTGCCCTGCGCTCCTGGGGCCTTGCAGAGTAAGGAGGGGGTGAGGGTAGCTCTGAGTGGCGAGGTGAGGCTGTCCTGGCAGGAGAGTGGCATTCATACTGACTTGGTGTTTTAACGTCACACTCTCAAGCCTGAAATCGGATCACTTTTGTGATGGCTACTGCTGGAAAACAACAGGCAGCTCCTACATAGAGCCTAGTAAAAGTATTTACTAAAAGTAGCCACGTGATCCCTGCAAATACAGAACTTCCTCTGTGTACATTTAAGGTTGGTTACTTTTGAGAAAACAAGGTGAGCTTTTATGTCTCAGTCTTTAGTTTTTGTCTTCCTGGCAAATACCGTACTGTGTAACAAGGTTCTTGTTTTAAATTCCCTTTCCTTTCAAAAAGTACTATTGAAAACCTGTCCCAGCTGTTTAATACAGATACTCCTTGCTGGGTTATGGGATGTCGGGAGCTGTTGTGTTGCTTCCTGCACTTTGCTGGACTAGGGGAGACACCTTGTAAAGCCAGAGGAACTGGAGAGCACAGCACGTGGCCAGTCCTAGCACCGCAGACTAGAGCACGGGTGGGTTCCCCACCAACAGCCCGTTGTGCTGTTGCAGCCACACATCGCAGGGTCAGTTTGGGACCGGTTACCTGTGAGGGAAGGAAGCAGAGCATGTCCCTGGATGAGGGGAGGCTCAAATACCCAAATACTGGTGGAAAACGGTGATGAGAGCGCAGGAGCCCTCAGCTCGGGACACCGTGCGCTACAGATTACTGTAACTTGGGAGAATGCTGAAACTGTGGCCATGCTGGAGGAAACCTGTAAGAACAGGGTGTCCTCCTCTGCTCCTGGCCAGAATCAATACCTGTTCGACCACGAGAGCGCACCCGCTCTGTAGATACCAAGGTGCTGCATCTAGGAGTTAAATTGTCTTTATAATTAACAGACAGGAGGAGTCACAGCAGTGACAGAGACCGCTGAGACCTGTTTTAGTTGGTCTTAGCAGGAGCAATGTACCTGGGGATTTATCCGGAGCGTTGGGTTCAGTAGTCGAGGTCGGTGAGGAGTGTAAGGGGGGTGATTGGCTTTCAATTTCAGGTGGCCTGGAAGAGTTGAAAGTTACTCCTCCTATACCCATTTGTGGGGATGTGTCTCGGCTGGAATCGCAGCACAGGAGGGATAATCACATAAAAGATTTAGGGAGAAAAAGCAAAAGATCTCCGGAAGGATGTTTGGCGACATTCAGTCCCCGGCAATGTTTACATTTTTCTGTGCTCTGTCCCACTCAGCTCCTCTTGCACTCCTCAATAAAAATGCCATCTTGTTAGCTCTTGGAATACTCAGCTTGATGCAGACATTATAGTGAGAAGTTCAGGTCAGTGCTCTGGCCTTCCCTGCCACCCTTCTCAGCCCCACTGTGATTTTGCTCTGTAGGATAAGCGCTAGCTCACCAGTAAGTACTTCAGCTGTACGTACGCCTGTTGGCAGCATTCATTGTTACAACGTCGGCGGTCCTGACTGCGGGTTTGCGAGGGATTAACTGCAGCGAGTCGTTTCTGAGCTTGGAAACACTTGCACTCAAAAAGCTTAGCAGACTAACAGTGGCCAGCCTCGAGTGGCGTTGTCACGGCATCCCGTGATCGGAACGCGGGGGACATCTGAGCAGACGGGGACGGGTCGTGCGGCAGCCCCGTTGGTTTCGGTGGCACTGCTTGAGCGGCGTGGGGCTGTTCGTGGTTTTGGCGGCGTGCGTATTAATCCTAAATTGCCATCCCGTGACTCTTGCAGATAAAGAGGCCTTACTTTCATGTAAAACCTCTGGAGAAAATTCAGCTGAAAAACTGGAAAGAGTACTTAGAGTTTGAGATAGAGAATGGCACTCACGAGCGAGTCGTGGTCCTCTTTGAAAGATGTGTTATTTCATGTGCCCTCTATGAGGACTTCTGGATTAAGGTAAGGGAAGTGGTTTACCACTCAGCTCCTGCCGATGGCATACCTTGACCTAGTGACTAACCTTTTGTACTCTTGTGGAACGTTGTTCATATATAACTATATCTGTTGCATTAGGAGATGGTCTGCTTGCAACCAGATTTGACTGCTGCATATGCCAACTTCGTTGCCTCTCTACGTCCTTCCTTACAGAAACTAGTCTAGTGGTTCAATAAAGGTGCTGAATGGGTTTAAACAAAAGAATTTTATCGTTCTGGCATGTTTTTAAAGACAAATACAAGCTTTAAACTTTGCCGTCTCTGCTCTGTTTTCAACTATAGTATGCCAAATACATGGAGAATCATAGTATTGAAGGAGTGAGGCATGTCTACAGCAGGGCTTGCACGATACACCTGCCCAAGAAACCAATGGTTCACATGCTGTGGGCCGCCTTTGAGGAGCAGCAGGGTAAGCACCGAGCGCTTGTGCCGGGAGGGGCTCTGCTTGGGAGAGGCTGGGGGGAGGTTCTGTATCCTAAAGCATCTCCACCGGTGTTCTAGGCAACATCGATGAAGCAAGAAGAATCTTGAAAACCTTTGAGGAGTGTATTCTAGGGCTAGCAATGATTCGCTTGCGACGAGTGAGCTTAGAACGCAGGCATGGAAACATGGAAGAAGCCGAGCACCTGCTCGAGGACGCAGTTAGAAATGCCAAATCCATCAACGAGTCGTCGTTCTATGCCATCAAATTGGCTCGGCACCTCTTCAAAGTGCAGAAAAACCTTCCAAAGGCAAGAAAAGTGCTGTCAGAAGCCATAGAAATGGACAAAGTATGTGTTCTCTCTTTGTTCTCTTTAACAAAACAAACCCAAAGATCCCGGTACTTTGCGCTCTCTTTCTGAACCGTGTCTATTTTAAAATAAGGCAACGATGATGACAGGAATTGTGGCTGTCTGTAATGTTTGGTTACTGCCTGGAGACACCAGTCCCTCTAAACTGACGTTGCCGTACTCGCAGCTGGCAAATCGGGAAGTTTGCAGCCTTTCTTTCCTCCGAATCCCAATGTGCTTCATCCCTTCCTTTTCCCTTTCTAGAATCTCAAACGTTGCGGGCGCATTTGCACCTCGGGGCGAACAAAATGGGTGGTGTAGGCAGTACCTGTAGCTCGCTGGGTACAGGCACAGAGAGCTTTGGCCCTCCAAGTGCCGTGGGCTCCCTGTTAGCCCGCTGCGACTCCCGCAGCGTTGGGTCACTCCCGATCTACTGGTGAAACGAGCCAGGCCGGAGGTGGCCGGTGTAGAAGGAAACTCTCCGTGTTAACCCTTACTGTGCATATTTGTGATGTAAATGTGCCGCCGCCTCTCCGGCGGACGTACGTTCAGCAGCGCGTGCAAACGCGACCGATGTCCCAACTTCTAACGCGTCTTTTGCGCAGGAAAATACGAAGCTGTATCTCAACTTACTGGAAATGGAGTACAGCGGAGACCTCAAGCAAAACGAAGAGAACATCTTGAGCTGCTTTGATAAAGCCGTCAATGGCGCCTTGTCCATGAAAATGAGGATTACGTTTTCTCAGCGGAAAGTGGAATTTCTTGAAGATTTTGGTTCTGACGTGAACAAGTAAGGGGGAGTCCGTGCGACGGCCAAATGAGGGGCGGCTGAAGCGCTGGGAGAAGTAGGAGGGCAGGGGTAGGCTTACTGGGTCTTTGTGCTGTCGGTTGGTTGTGGAGCGATGGCTGCTTTTCCCAACCATGTCCCTGGTTTTGGATGGGATTCTCTTTTTGGAAAACCACCCTCGTTCCTGAAAAAGCTGCCGCCTCCTAGAGCCAGGCAGCGCTGCCTGCACCTCCCAACCCAAGTGTTAGAAAGGAGGTTGCTCCTCGAAGCGAAGGTGACGTGTCTTGCGACACGGACATCACTTGATGCTCTGGACCCCAGCAGCTGCTGCGTGCGGTTTCCAGAGCTGCCCTGGTTTGGTTTTTCTGTGCTCGGAAGCATGAGCAGTGCTGGACTCTGGTGTGGGAGGGTCAGATGTTGGAAGTGCGACTTCTTAAATACTAGATACGCTTTTCTGCTCTTAAGAGCTTATTTTACAACAGAACATTGTTACTGTCTACATTTCCAGCTTGGAAGGATGGACCCGGGGTTAGTTTTTCTGCTTTGCAGGCTTTTTAACAGTCACTGCCCTTCATTTCTGCTGCCTCTGACCGTTCTAACTCGTGTGGCAGCCAAGCATTGCACGTTTGGTCTCAGATGGACCAAATGAAATGAAGGTTTCATTTCCCCAGTTACAGTAGAGCACAGAAAAAGTGCAAGAAATGTTTTTTTTTTTCACCAAGAGCAGTGTTGACAGCAGCAGCAGTTTCCACGCGCCCCTTGTAAACTGGCATGCAGCAGGTGAAGCAATAGCTGGTGACTGGGGGCAGTTTCAGGTGGGACTCTGCTGTGCTGCAGTAAATCTCCCCTGGGGTTTGGGAAAGGGCAGGGGGTGCTGCCTCGGAACTGCTACCGTTTGCATAACGCTCCTTTCCAGCATTTAAAGACAAGTTGAGTCTGAAATCTCCCTGCTGCTGCGATGGCATCCGCGGGCACGGGAAGGAGCAGCCGCCTCGCAAAGGAGTTTTAGAAAACTTCTTTATAAAAGAACTTTACAAAAGAGCTGCCTGAAGGAAAGGTTCAGCGCGTCGGGAGTTTGAGCCAACAGGAGATCGTTGGCTGTGCCTTGTGGTGGAATCACGTGAAGCTTTTTGGCTTTCTCATCTTCGTGGCAGATTGCTCATTAAGATGGGGCTGTGACCGAGTTTGGTTTGGGATGTTTCTGTGCTGGTTTCATAGCATGGCTCACCTGTTTCGATGTTTAGTGAGCAGAGCTTTATTTCTTCTCTCCGTCAGGCTTCTGGATGCCTATGATGAGCATGAAGCGCTTCTGAAGGAGCAGGACTCTCTCAAAAGGAGAGCAGAGAACGGGTAGGAAGCTGCTCACCCGGGGAGACAAACGCACTGGATCGGTGCGCAGGGCAGGGGTAGCGGGAGCCCGCGCTGCGCAGAGCTAGAGCTGGCGCGAAGCGCTGTGGAACCGCTTAGGACAGTCCTGGAAACTGCTGGGGTTGCTTTTTCCTTTCATCTAGGACTCTAAAAACGATATCATTATTTATATCTGTAGGTATTTAGAATTTGTACGTATGTTTTATAAATATATTTATACCTTTAAACACCTCTTTAAATGTTCTAAACACATATATTTATATTAAATACCTACATCCAATATAGATACATAAATATAAACACATCTACATCTGTTCCTCAGCTTTAAGCATACTGCTTTCAAAACCTAAATCGCTGTAGTTGTAACCACTGACAGTCTGCACTCGATAGAGCTGTACTTTTGGCTCCAAGATCCGGGGAAAGTTTTATAGGAGAAAGCTCTTTGAACCCTGTGTCACAGAGACACTCGGTGGCACCAGCACCCTCGGCAGAAAGGCGCTTGTCTGGAGCACAAGATATTTTCTCTGTCTGTAAAGCAGATTCTGTTAACCTGTTGGGCCGGGGCACCAAGTCTGGCCGTACTCCCGGCCCTTACCTGCGACACCATTTCTCACAGAGACTCGCAGAGCATTTAACCTAAACCTCCGCTTAGCAGCGTTCCCTTCGCTTCGCAGGTCAGAGGAGCCGGATGAAAAGAAAATGCTGACAGATGACCCGACTCTGGCCTCGGCCCAGATGATGGATGGCGACATGCAGGTCAACCAGGCTGCGTATAACTACAACGCCTGGTACCAGGTGGGTGTGCGCTCGGTTACCGCCTCTAACCCGCGTGCTCCGAGCCCGCGACTGAGCCGCGCTTCAGTGGCTCGGTACCGAGGCCGACCTGCCGTTGGCCGTTACGGTGGCTGTTAACACCCTCCTGTATCCCACCCTTCGTCCCCCACCGAGGCCCAGGCCGCCGGCAGAGCCTCGGCGAGGAGGGGCTGAGACCTGAACGTTGTGGGTGTGACGTGGACATCTCCGCGCTGTTCAGAACCGTTACAGTCACAAAAGGGTGAACTTCCCTGTTGTGCCTTTCCGGAAGGACTGACAGTTACTGTCAGGTGTCCTTCTGGAGCGTGGGCGGCCTGACTTACCTGGCACGTGTTCTGTTTCTTTTCCAGTACAATTACCAGAACGCGTGGAATTACGGACAGTATTATCACCCAACTTGATCTGAAGAGTCAGTGGAGTTCACTGTGCTGCCATTTCAACAAAGATGGAGTTAAAAAAAAAAAAAATTATCTATTTTTCTAAATTAGGGATGTGAAAGAACTGTTGTAATACCTGCTTTTTGGTCTCCTGCATGTGAAATGAGATGATGTTCACAGGGTATGTGTGAAACAAGATTTGTGTGCCGGTAACTGATAAATGGTATCTCTGTACAATTCTAGTTTACCAGAAATGCATTTTTCTTTTTTTTTTTTAAATTCCCTGCACTAATTTATGGAGATATCTGAAGATTTTTTTTCTTTTCAGTCTCATGATTCCATAGATTTACTCTGTAAAGCTGTAGGTTTGTCCTTTCTCTTTCCCCCGAGCCTCTCTGTTGCGTTGGCGGCCGCAGGCCAGCGGCAGGCGGGGGATGGCTGCGGGTTGCGGAGCGGGGCCGTCCTCTGCTGCTCCGCTCTCCCCCCAACACTCCCCCCCGAGCTGTGGCGAGGTCTCGGTGCCCCAGCATGCGAATCCCAACCCGATTGGTTGGTGGTGTCACGAGGGGAGCTCGCGGCGGCAGCTTCGCGAGCCGTGGGGGGCGTTTTCTATTCGCCAGGGGGGTCCGAAATTAAAACGCAGTGCAAAATGATGTTGCGTTCTTTTCTAAAAAGCACAAAACTGTGTTTGGGATGATTTTTTGTATTTAGAGTTTTTTCATGTACACAGCGTGAGCAAACTTTTTTCATTTTGATCAAAGTGATCATTCCCATTTTTGTAATAAAAGCAAGGAATTCAGTAGTCCTCTGAGCGTTCTTGGGTTGCCTTTCAGGCCAGGAGGGGGAAGGACACGAGTCACGGCTTAAACAGAGGGGTGGGGGCACGGGTGGCTCTCCTGGGAGGGGGTGGGCAGCAGGCCTGGCACTTCTAGAAAACACCTTCTGGTGGCAACTGAGGGGGTATTTTCTTCCTAACCTAAGCAATGCCTGAAGAAAAAGGCAAATTTTCCCCTCTCCTGCAGGGGTGGGGCGGGTGTTGCAGTAACAGCCCCACGGCAGGTGAGGCTGAAGCGCCTTGAAGTTGTGAGCTGGGTATCAAAAGGCTCTCTCGGTCCCACAAGGGATGGTAGCAGCAGCCCTGTCAGTTCCAGGCAGCTCTGCTCCTCCTGGAGCAGTTGCCCGGAGATCTACACGATCCCCCAGGAAGAAGCTCTGGGGGGAGCGCACACACAAAAGCCGAGCCACGGGCACGTATAAACTGTGGTTTCTTTAGTGGTGGTACTGTACAGCGGTGGGGGCAGGGAAAACAAACTCCATTTCAGTACAAGGCCACGGTTGTAACTGGATCCTGAAGTTCCAAGCGCAGAGCTGCGTCGGCAGAAGCGTTCTTGCTCATCGGTGGACACCCAGCAGCCGGGGAAAGTTCACCTCATTCGATATCCACCAGTTCCACTTCGAAGAAAAGCTTTGCGTTTGGTGGAATCCTGTTTGCACGGTTAAGGAAGCCTAACACCCCCCACACCCCTCGCTGCTGTTAGAGCACCTGTGCTGTGATTCACCAGCTGCTCTCCCGCCCCTCCCCTGTCCGTTTTGTATTTCACTGACCCGTTTTAACATCTTGGCTTCGGTACAGACCTGCAGCTGCTGCCTGACGCGAGCTGTCAGGAGACGGGACCAGTTCCACAGATGCACCTTGACCAAGACCCATCCCCAGGGCAGGGGGGCGGGAAGGGGCTGATCTTTAAGGTCTTTTCCACCCCACCCCATGCTGGGATTCTGGGATTGGGCTCCCTCCATTTGTGTCTGGAGTTAACATGCTAAGCCTGCTCCGAGTAACAAGCGAGTGCTCCCACTGCTCTATCCCTGGGCAGGAAGTGATTTATTCCCACAAGCTTTATTCCCAAGTTAGGGGGTGAGCAGGGGGCTGTGGAAGGATACTTGGCATCGGGCTGCCCTTTCTTGCCGTACGCCCACTCCGGTTCGATTTCCAGCTGAGCCTTCTCTCCTTTACTCATGGTTAAGAGAGCTTCATCCCACTGAAAAACACACCAAAGCAAACTCCACCAGCCCCCACAGAGCACAGCAGGCTGACGGAGCGCAAGAAAAGCGCAGATGCTTAAGGACAGATTCCATGTCCGTGCCTGTCCCCCCCTCTTCAGGACCCGCTGGCGCTGCCCAAAGCTGGCATTCGGCTCAGCACCGTATCGGTGTCCCCCAAACCACAGCTGCTGCTCAGGCCCTGCTGCTGCTCCAGAAGATCCGGCACCCCCCCGACGCAGGTGCAGAAAAACCCAGGCAACTGCTGCTTCTGCAGTGCTGGCCACCAGCCCAGAGACACCTTCCCGCTCTCTCCTGAACAGCGGCAGCGCAGGATAGACCACGCTGGGTGCGGTCTGGTTTCCAACATCAGGTACAAGATCTTTCTGGTATCCCTGCCGTGTGCAGCCAGACACCAGTTTCACCCCCGGCTCAGCAGCGGCGAGACAGAGTTAAGCTCTGTACACGCACACCAGTACCTCCCAGACAAACCCCCATCGCACCAGCAGCTACAACCTGGAGCTTCAGCATCCACTTGGGAGCTAACGGGTGAGCTGGGCTACGCACGGGGCAAACAGCCCAAAGATGCTGAGAGCAGACAGCGTGCCAGCCGGCAGCGTGCCAAACGCGCCCCGGGAACACGGTAACCCGGCTGCGGGGGGCAAAGCACCAGACACATGCGAGAGGCCGCGCTCGCC
>JANHFX010029726.1:0-56027 GCA_027560015.1 Chloroceryle amazona
CCTCCCCCCCCCCCCCCCCCCCCCTTCTCTAATTGTATGCTGATCTTTAATCACAGATGGTTTGAACCATTCACCCAAACTTTTACGCTCCTTGGCAAATACTGAACAATACTTAAAAAAAATTACTCACCTTTTCCCTTCTATTTGTTCAGTGACATTTCTTGGGCAATTTTGTCGTCTGTAGAACAAAATTAAAAGGAGAGAAGAAAGGATGATATCTCTATCCACTGCTTTGAAATTTCAGTTATCCTATTGCCTAGTATTTATCTGGGATTGTCTCTTTTTATCTTGTCAAACAACCCTTGCTCTGTGCCTTTTATTGTCCTGACTTGGAACAGAAACATATTTAATTTGGGGGAAAAAAAGGCGTGTGTTGGATGAAACAAAATTTAAGCTGCAAGAGGGTGCATTTGCAGTGTTAGAGACACAAAAGCAAACTCACACAAGTAGTTTGTCAGCACATCAGCAGTTTAAACATAGGTGTAACAGTGGGTTATTGTCTAGTAGAACTTAAATATTTGTAAAGAAAAGATCTGCTTAGAGTTTCCCAAAATGAGTTAAAACCAGACATACATCTATATGCCATAAAATGCCTGTTTAGAAACTCTTTGTCTTCTGATTTACCACAACACTAAAACAAAAAAATAAATATAGAGCTGAAAGAGTAATGTAGGACATGGTACCCACATTATTCAGATCCAGTGTGCCACCCCTTATCTTTTACTTTCATGATCAAAACATGAATCATCAAGTTTTAAGATAGAACAATTCTTGATGTCAATCATTCACTGGAGTTAAGTCTCTTTAATACATACATGATTTTCACAGTCAGCCTTTCAGAATCCTAATCAATGAACAGAGGTGGTTACAGTGCTTGCCATCTTTTCTCAATGGAATAAATATTGCCATTCTGATTTTACTTTCTGCCCATACTGTTCAAATACTGAGGCTGAAGCCAAAAAACACCCCTCCCAAACAAATAAACAAGTAATTCCCCAAATGCCCAAATCCCAAGATAAATCAGTCTTAAATTTCTGTAAAACATTTAGAAAAGGTGAAATTATATCACCTTCCATATGGCCATGAAATTTAGTACCAGTTTGACAGAAAACAGTGGTTTTATAACAACAAAATAACCAAAAATAAATAAAAATCTGAGCTGACCATATGAACATACAATACTGTATTTAAATTTGTCATCCTTACCTTATTATCAAGAACACAGCACAAACTGGAAGGCTTAGCCCCTTTTATGTTTTATCTTTATGAACAACGGAAAACATTCATAAATTTCATCACTGTCAGGGTCCCCTCTACCATTTCTTTCACTTTCTCCCCAGGGGTCTTTTATCATGCTCTCAAGCATGTTTTCCCTGCATCCATCTTCCAGAGCAAATGGCAACTCACACGGCTAACTCCTTGTTCAGGTATCATCCAAGGCTGTGTTCAGTTTAGCAAATCACGTATGTAAGACTGACTCCTTCAGTACATCACAAAAGTATGCAACAGCGTAGGAATCAAGTGTCAGTTGTTATCGACATGAGGTATCAGTAGAAATTACTGATTTAGTGTATAGTGTTTGCAGACCCTATATTAAACCCTGTAATTGTTTGGAGAGTGTGAAGGGGCATTCCAAAGACAAAATATTTCCCCAGCATCTTCATAAGGAGAACATTTATGGTTACACTGACCAGGTATGTGGAGACTGTTCAGTATGTATGATATGTAAAGACAGATGACCCAGACAAGTCTTAAAGTTTTGTGCCTTTTCTGACAATCGTCAGCAAAACTCCTCTGAATCTGGTTCTGCCACCTAGGTTTTGCCTATTTACCACAAACAATCCCCAACTGGGATAATCTATTGTACATTAAATGAATAATTCTAAAATGATTAAGCTTTGGGAAAGGACTATTTCCATTCTCTTTGAATGGAAAACTAATGGAGCACCTTCACTGCACAACTTCCTTAATGTCCAGAAAAGACTCCAGGTGCTCATCTACTCTACTGCTCGTCCTGAAGATGATTTAGGGTTAGGATATTTCTGATAGTAAAGAAAGTGTAACAAAGTGAATACATTTCTGAATTTAAATAGCTTCTGCTAGTGACCTGTGAAAAGGAGAGCTAAATCTTTTGAAGAGCTGGATAAAAGAGACTTGAATAGCATAGAGGGAGGAAAGGATTATAGGAAGTAATATCTTCAGTAAAATAGATTGGATTTCAAGAAGGCAAAATGAACTGTCTTACAGTATGGACCAAAAGCAAGGAGTTGAACTGTGATAAGACAAACCAACTCTTTGTGCAAAAGATAATGCTGGCAAAATGACCAGTGGGAATAAACCTCCCATGAAAGCATTTATGATGAAAATTAGGAGGTTTCAGCCATCATAAAAACAACACGTTGGAGTAGTTTTCCAATAGGAATAATGTGAGGAAAAAAAATCTCTAGTTTTAAGCTTGACCATTTTGCTAAATGCATTATATTTCCAGGCTGACAGCAATAGCAGCAGGTGGAACTGAGGAACCAAATGGTTCCTTTCCATCTCTGCTCCATGGAGTAAATCTGGCTGAAACAACTGTCATTTTCACTTAGTAGAGTGAATGGAAGGAAACTTAGCCCCTAAAAGAGACTTAGAATTCAAACCAGTTTTGTTACAGAAGCCAAGGCAGAGACATGGGATGGTTTTAACTATACCATCTAGGAAAGAAATATATCAAACTTTTAAATAGGCTTCATCTAGCACCAAATACACAGCCAGTGTCTAGTGTTGCTAAAACATGCTTTTAAAATTCAAAAGCTCCATTTAGCTTAAGTGAGCTTAGTACTTAGTAAAAGCACAACTTAACACAGGAAATAAGAAATACAAAACTACATATTTAACAGACCAGTCAACTGTAACCATCAGAAGACTTAGTCTTTCTGAAGAAAAAAGGAAAAGAAGAAAAAGGAAAAGGAGGACTAGATAGGGATGTCAGAGAAAAAAATGTCCTAGTAGACTGAAAGAGAACCAAAATACCTGATAAGCTATCTGCAATATTCCAGCCCTAACACACTGCATTTTTTTCCATACTGCCTATTTATGCTAGAAAAAGTAACTTAATTCACCAAATCATTCAGGTGTGTTAGTGGCTATTGATCAGGCATATGGTGAATTAAAATCTGAACTGCTTAACCTTCACTGACAACTCATGAACTCATATAGGTAGCTTATATGAACTAATTAGGACTCTTCATGTGAATAGTAGACATAAAGGATGAATATTCTGGTTTGAGGTAGGGTTTTGTTTCCTGCAGAGTATGCATGCCCTGCTCTTCCCTCAGCAGCAAGCGTCAGGGCTTGAGAGAAGAAGGGGGCAAAGGAGGTTTATCATTCTTGCAGAATTCTCAAGCAACATAGTCAGGTCAAGCAATTTGAGCTAATCTCACATGATTTTCACATATGGTTGCCCAACAGGAGAAAACAAGAGAGCTTTTTGACTCACAATGCCTTGAAGGCACTATATTTATAACCTGTCTGAGAGGCTCCAGTCTATGAGTACCCTGTTAGAACTGTACCCTTAGAATTTGCTATTGAACCAGTTGTCTTGCTTCTCAGGACACATAGGGCTTTGTTTGGTTACAGTGTCTGCAGTATCATTTACAAAGCTCTATCTATTAACTGTCTGACTTTTTATACTTTCTTCTTTTCATTCTAGGAAAGTACTGAGATTTATTCCTAATTTTATTTCCATACTGTGCTTATAAGTCTATTCAAATTTTGGAGAAAAGTATGGATCTAGCTCTTACCACATAAATGCAGCCTTGACTCTTTTCTTATGAGCTGGTTTTGTCCCTTAATTTAGGGACTTCTTTTGGAAGATTTTAAGTATTTCCACAAGTCTGAGACCTGCATTCTACTGACATCAGTAGGAACTCTGTAACCTGGGCTCCTCCAGTACTATTAAAATGTGTGTTTTACTTGCTGAGTTGCACATTGTTCCTGAGTCTCAAAATTAATATCTGTAGTGCTGGTATTCTAGCAACATAGATTAGCTTTAATTAGATAACTGTTGTGTTTTGGTTTTTTTTTCCTTTCATTTATTCCTATGAAGATTTAAACACAGAGCTTCCAGTAATACTAATAGGAGTGCATTTCTTCATTCTTTGGTCTTCAGTGGGAGAACAAGCCACCAAGAAAGCAAAAGCCACTATACAGTGTTCAAGGAAGCTAAATGATTCTGAACAAACATACAAGCAACACAGGACAGTTTTCCTAATAGAATTTGCTTGCCTAGAACTATCTTGGTCATGGATTTTAATACTGGTCACTGAAGTAATAAAAGAAGTAAATAGTAGGAAGTAAATCATGGCCTGTTCTTTCCCTTGAGATAAATCTTTGAAAAAATATAAATCACTAAAAGTAATGCCATTCATAATGTAGACAGCAACGAAGTGTATACTTTTAAATGTTGTATCAGCTAAGCCTTCCAGGAAGAGCTCTTACCACTGAAATGTAAAAAAAAAAAAAATAAAAACGGAGGCCTGGCAAACATCACAGCTTTCAGTATTTCCTAAATGGGTGGAACTTTGCTAATCCTGGTTCAGCTCTGTTATATTAACTTCAGTTATATTTTGTATAAGCAAATGCCTGTCGGCAAAACTAGTAGTAGGAGAGATAGAGTACCAAAGTCGAGAAAACTCAACGGCATATTAAGACACATTGACTAACACAGATTGTATTAAAAATATTAAGACCAAATAGAGGGTTTTCACTCCGTTGGCACATCTCTGACATTACCTGCTGTTTTTTTCTTGCTGATGCTGTTTGCTTAATCTATTATAAATGTTTATTTTACTTTTCAAAGGCAATAGCTTTCTGAGACATTTACTGGACATTTATTTCACTTGATTAGTAAAAGTTCCATATAGAAATGGAGCTCTCAGTGACATTGCATTTGATATAGCCATATTGGTCTAGAATGTGTCCTGAGTTACTGCCTGAATTCAGTGGGCTTACAAAACATAACTGAGGTTTGAATGCAGTCTTGCATGTAATTTCAAGAGCATGAGTTCCTACTGTTAAAAACAGAACTGTGAAAGTTGACAGTAAATAAAAAATGATCAGCTTTTTCCCATGGTGCCAATGACTATAATAAATACCAACTTCAGCTTCCTGTAGGCATATAGAAAGCCACTGTCCCAGTGGGGCTGCCCCATGTGCTCCGGACCTGATCTGCTCCATGGATGTTGTTAGAAGTTAAAACATACTTTTTCACCTCATCTCAGAAGACTTTTCTGGGTACTTTCACCACTCCAGGTAAAAATGCTATCTACATAATTACTTATGACTTTCTTTTTCTCCGTTAGTCTGCATTTGCCTTCTTTATACTTAATCCATAATGGAATATTAAGGAGAAAACCCTTCCATAGCCTGCACCTGGTGTGTTATACTGCTACCATTTGAAATACGAACTTTGTGCTGCTTTGTGCTGCTTTCTGCCTGACACAGGACTAAGAGAGGACCCATTGGGTTACACTGTTTTGTCAGATAACCTATGTACTACCCTGTGTCACAACAGTATCAATCACTATGTGTAATTACATGGGCACATAAGCTTCATTTGCCTCCGCCCTCAGATCTAGAAGATACTGAGAAGAAGAATAGGCTCTGCTGAAGCAGCTGAAGTGAGATGCGAATTGAACACAAACACACTGAAAGGCACTGGCACTGAAATCCAAATTGAAGATGTTTCTGTATTGCCACAGTTTCTATAGCCTGGTTTTAAAACTGGAGTTTCAGTTGATAGCTGGGACTTGATACTACATATGTTAGGGTTTCCTGCTGTACTTAAGGAAGCCCAAGTGAGTTATTACCATTTACAGTCAAATTCATATGGTATAATGTTCTTTGTCGTCAGTTTTCAGGAAAGAAGATATTGCAGATGTCTGTAGAAAGTATGTGTATACTGTGGCTTTGCTAGTACTGTTAAGCAAAGTTCAGAATACAGTTGTCACAAATCAGAAATAAAAATAAAATTAAAAGAATCTATTCACAGCAGACAGTCTCATCCTGAATGACATTATTTGAGATTTATTCTTATTTCTGTCTCCTTGCTTTTCAGATTCATTAACACTGCAAAACACAGAAGAGCTGCTTTTGTGTCCACATCAAAATCATTATCCCAATAAGCACTAATTAGTACCTTTGGGTTCAATCACATTCCCACTGCAATCAATGCCAAAAAAAATGCATTGATTTCAATAGAAAAAGAATAAAGTCTTTTGTAAGTTGCTTCAGAGAGGTCAAAGAGAGGCTGATCTACTTTCCTATATCTGGAGTCTTCACTGTTTGTATTGCTAACTTTCATTCAAACTTTCCAACAGCAGCAAAGCTGAGAACCCTAAAGACTCAAATCTTACTGACATTTTAAGGCTAAGAGTTAACATACTCAGATATGCTAAAATGTCTTTAGAACCTCAACTCTGGTAACTTTCAAGCAGCTATATGACAGATTTTTAAATGCACTTAAGTGGCAAAAGACACTTTCTGTTGCGCAGGTTTCCAAGTTAGGAGCAGAGGTTTCTTTTACAGCTCCACTACTGATACACTGAAATTTCCATCTGCAGTTGATTTCAGCTATAACTTTTAAATGCTCACATAAAAAGATCCCCAAAGAAAATAGTACAAGAGGAGTGTAGGTTTGTGTCTGGATGGTTTAGAAGAAATAGGGACAGACCTAAGCTCTAGCCCCAAGTCTTCAAATGTCTTATGCATTACTGCTTCAGTAATAAAAACCCAGAAATAGTACTAAGAATGGGACTGGAAACAAAGCCTGGAACCCTTTCCTGACAGAAATACCCTTGATTTATTTTGAATTTAAAAAAAACCCCACCAAACTCTCAGCCCCCTGGGCTATGAACATATAATTTGTCTATAATTTTTAAATGAACTTAGATATTTAAGATATTTAATTGAAAACTTGACATAGAGGGTCATGTGGGCTTAAAGGAATCAGGTTCTACATAGGTCTTCTTTTACATTCAACAGAAAATTAGGAACCTTGACAGTTATGGAAAATGCAGTAGCTATTCTTCCAATTTTTTAGCACCCTTAAAACTTCCCTCAAAAAGATTAGCTAATGTAATGTTTTAAAATACTGGATCCCCTATGCAGTGCTATAGAAGAGCTTCAAAGGCTCTTGTTCCAGAGAACATCCACTTTATACAAATATACAGCCCTCGTGACTGTGATGAAGAAATTTACATCTGTACTTTGGATAAAGAAAGGGCTTCAGTCATTCGATGTTGTAAAGCTCTGGGGGTAGTTATAAGGTGTCTTTCTTGAGTCAAAAAAACCTCTCCACTTTCTGTCTCACATTTACCGCTAGCTTTAATAACAAACAAGTGAGGCAGCACAGAAAGCTTCTGAATTTAAATCTATTCACTAATATGCTGTACTGAATTACTCTGTTAAAGCCTCATCAATAGGTAGCAATACTATCATTCTTCTTAATTCCTTGTAATATGCAAAAACCAAACATCCTTGCTTAAAGATCTGATTCATACAACAAAACAGATCTGTAGTCTATTTAAATGCTGTGGGTATGGTATTGCTGTTGCGTTTCAACTGTGTCTGCCCCTTTTTAATTGCACAACCTTGGCAGTTTGAGATAAAGAGAGAATTTAGTACCAAAATTGTTGGTAGTATACAGTACTTATTCTTCAGTTAAAAGATGCTTTATTGGTCTGTGTTCATATGAATAGGACCTATTTCTAGAAAATCATTTATTCAACAAGCTTGTGAACACTGTTTCTGCTTAAAATTTACCTGAAGTTTTTTTATGAATAATGCTCATCCTATGAAATATGTGATGAGCTCTCAGGACCATGTCTGTGTCATGTCACAAGTTTTGTGGGAGCAGGATCGCGCAATCTTCCCTTGAAACTTGCTACAGAATTCAGGTGTGAACAAAAATAGATTCCTGGTTCAAGTTAACTGCTTGGTCTCCAGCATTCTCTCACTG
Organism: Chloroceryle amazona; assembly: GCA_027560015.1. NCBI lineage: Eukaryota > Metazoa > Chordata > Aves > Coraciiformes > Cerylidae > Chloroceryle > Chloroceryle amazona. Next base: position 8,003 of record JANHFX010029726.1, read on the forward strand.
TGAATCAGCAGAGGAGGGCTACCCACTTCTTTCCTGTCCACTTTCTTCCCAAGACTCAGTAAGTGGTTATTTATGTTTTCAAGAAAAATTGGAAGGAACATTTCAATTTAAGACATTTAAGACAAGAAATGGCAGTTATTAATAGAAAAACTTCAGACAGATGCTGTGAAAGGATTTGAGGATTTCAGAGAGCTAGTATCATCCCATTCTAGTCTCATTTCAAATGTTTGTCTACTCGAACCACAATATATCTCCTGAGATGGAAACACAACTGTGGATCAAACTCCTTGAGCAACTGACTCAAGACTGTGACATCACAGGGAACCAAGTCCTAAAATTTTCCTAACCGGAGATTGAAGTTCTACTTCACACTTTGTTGTTGTTGTTGAAAAGTAGAACTGAAATTTAGCATCACTGGTGGTAAAGGATTATTTCCTTTTTAAACAATTCACTTTTAATTTATATTTTTCTTCTGTTAATTGGTCTCTCCTCGTATTTCTTTCAACACAGTATTTGTACAGAGAGAATGATCATATCCTCTCATATTTACCTTCTCTGACAATATTTTTTTTTTTTTCTCTCATGAAGTGGTTTCTCCATTCCTTTGATCGTCTCAGGACATTTTTTGCATGCCTGCTTCATTTTGTGCTCATTTCTCGTGAGCATGGGTGATGAGAACTGAACATTGTGTTTCCAGGCAATGCATTACTAATGCCTTGCATGGTGGCACTAGTATTTCCTTGTTTCTAGTGGAATTATTTCCCCTGATCGAAGGCCTCCAAAAACCACAGTTGCCTACTGTGGCTGCTATGATTGATGGATGCACCCAACTCTTTAGCCTCTGTCATTTCCAACTGATGAACTCCCAACTCAGAGCATAAATTCTTCTAAGTTCTCAAGTGAGCAGCCTTGCTTTCTGCATTATTACATTTCATCCCAGAGCTGTGACTCCAGTTCTCAGGGTCAGTCTACTTGTAGAATATTCCAATCTTCCTCTTAGCAATAAAACTTCCTACCTTAATGTCAACAAATTTCAGTGGTCTAGTCCTATATATGTGCTAAGCTTGTCAGTGGATATATTAAATAAAACTACCTTCAAGACCTGACCTTGATGAACTCTTCTAACCATGCGTTAGATGCTCCTGCATGAGATGATCTGAAACTTACCCACAGCTCTTTCCCTTCACTTTTTTTCTCTAATATCCCCATATACTTTACAATATTAAAAGAGCTATGAAATCCCGATGAATTAGATCTTGTAACTAGGCAATCTACGATCTCGCCAGGGAAAAACAGGTGATTAGTCTGTTCCAATGTAACTTTTATAAACACTTTTTTTTCCTTTCCAACAGAACAAAAGAACATTTGTAGAGAGTGACCAAAAGCTCATAGCATTCCACTGACAACTGTCAGAAAGAGATATCTGGGAATGAGCATAAAATTAGGACATGGAAGCAGTGACACTTATGTAGGTTTTTACCCTAACCTCCCAAGATTTGTGAGTCAGGAATTACCTGATGCACAGGGACTGCCTATGTTTAATAGCCTTGAAAAAGTTATTGGAAAATATCAGCAGTTTTACTTTAACACTTCTCCTGCTTTGTTTTGATTGCTTCCACTTATACATCATAACTCTTTCTTAAATAGAAATACAGTATGCACATTTTCCTTTTTGTGTGCAAATGGCATAAAATGTTTGTAAACTAGATTTCATGTACAAGACTTCTTCCAAAATTGTAGGTGATGATTATGAAATTTACTCTGATTTTAGAAATGCTAATTATTCTGCTCCCACAGTTTTTCCACATTGTAGTTTCACCCTTCTCATTCATCTCTACACATTTGCTCCTGTGTTCAGTGTCATCAATTGTACTAAACCCTAAGGAGCTCTCATCTGAGTCCTATTTGGATTGCTACTCCTTGCTCTTTTTTACTATATCTTTGGCCATTAGCTTTAGTATACAATATTTATCTCAGCTTGACTTTTGCCAGTTTTCACTTTATCCATAAAGTTTCTTCATTCTGAGAAAAAGTTTTCTTTGATAGCAAATCTTCTATTAAGTTCCACACTAGCACTTTGCTGCCCATTGTGTGAAACCATTATTCATCTGATTTCAGCTGTGGCTGTTTCCCATGAGTTTTCACCTGTGTCTGGGATACAAAGTCCAGATACCTTTCATACCTTTGAGTTAATGAAATTTCAGAGTCTACTGTGATCATATGTCTTTGCTAACTCATCTTTTAGTTTCTAAAGCTCTCAAAGACAGAGAAATCAAGAACCTTAGTAACAGATCAACTTATTTATATATTCTATATAACATGAAGCTGGAGACAAATGCTGACTTCCAGCTGAAACAGTATCAGAAAAATGGCTATCATCCCCACCCCTTTCTCACTTGTTTATAACCACCTGTTTCTCAAAAATTACTGTCCTTTCAAGTATTTTCAAGTGATTGACCCATTCCAGACAAAACAAATGAGGTTAATTTAAACAGTCTCAAAGCTGATCTTTGCTAACCTGGCACTTTTTGTATAAAATAGATTATAAGGTGAACACAGGAGCAGCATATCCAGCAAAACCAGTAAAGCAGCAATCTTCAAGAGCATGTATGTGGCAGTGACAGTCCAGGATAAGCTTGAGGGTGGTAGACTTTTGTCCACCACACCTACAGACAGAAGATGATGTGCATGTACAACCTAACTCTATCACAATGCAAAGCCAAACAGGCTACTTGAGAACACCTTTCACAGTAATTGAGATGCATTTGTTTGAAAACATTACAAAATGATAAAATAATATGTTTGCATATTACAGAATGAGGTTAGAGTTTTAAGGGTAATTTATGTTTAGACATGATGTTTTATATAGCGAATTTGTAAGCTGACCTAGATGTCAGCGATTAATTAATGATTCTCTGACACCATAGCTATTCACAATCCCCTTTAGAACAGTTAGCACCCAAAATTATCTTATTAAGATATCCAAACACAGCAAGTATAATACCCTCACATAATAAAAAAGTTAAACACATTTTATTTTTAGATAATCAAAAATAAATAATCAAAACACCAATTTCTTCCTCTCTGCAGAAAAATGAATCAACAGACATTTAACACGGACAGTGACAGGTATCCAGGGTCCCATTATTACAATGTGGAGGAATGGCAGCTTCAGAATGCTGCCTTGGTATACCAAGCTAGGACCTTGAATGTGAATTCCGAAAGAAGGCCATTTGAAGCATACTGTTTCCTGAGCATGATTCATGCTATTGCTACTCTTAAAAATCATTTATCCATCTGCAGCTGCTGTTAGCCTTGGAATATGCAAATCCTTTAAATGAGAGACATTGACTTTCACCTCACTGCACACCTCATTTGCTGGTGAATAACACTCACATTCCTGCTAAATTGTGCCGAATTGTACATGGGCATATGTGAGCATCCATCTTTTCAGATCCCTCCATTCCACTTTCACTACTGCTTAAGTCTCCTGTAACCTGCTTGTATTTTAAAAAAAACAAAACAAAACAAAAAGTATATATATATATATATAATCATAGTTTATATGCTAGTTTAATCTGTTTGGAATACTAATGGGATACAAGAGATAATGATGAGATTTAGGCATTTCTCTAAGTGTAGCATGCCTACATCTTCATTAGACTAAACCAAAGAGTTTTTAGGGCAGTTGAAAAGCAGGTAGTTTACTTGGGGTTAAAACATGCTAAGATTTCTGTATGTGGTTAAATTTAGCATGGGACAAATTACTTTGATACTTCAGAAACTAAACATTTGTTTAGTGTAAAAAGAAGTGCGTAACATTGCAATGATTATCTAAACTGCAAACACAGAGGTGCTTAAATCCCCATTTCATTTTAATGGAAATTAGATGCCAAAATCAGAAAAATCTTGTCTACATTATAAAGCTGCTTAACTGTAAAATACAGTGACGTAAGGTGGTTACTGTAGTCTACTGTATTTGTTCCTTGTTTTTTTTTTTGTGTCAGAAGATATCTTTCTGCAAAGACCAGCTGTCACAAAAGTGTCTTGTCAATTACAAATACAGGGAGCATTTAGCATTATCTTCCCAACAGAAAAGTGAAGGTGATACATTGTCTTTTGTCTTAAATACCATGCAAAATTATTGTTTAAATAGGTTTAGTGACAGAAAATCAACTCCCCTCCCCAATGTTTTATTTTTGAATAGTTCATGCATTTTAGGAATGGATTATTTTTAATAAATTCCTTTAGTTGTAAAGACTTTTATAACACCTTTCAGTGTGCTTTTTAGAAACAAACAAACAAATAAAATGGAGGGGGGAATAATGGGCTAGCTACTATATTAATAGGCATTAGCACTGATAGCAATCAGATATGTGGGAGTTTATTTGTATTGGAGCTTATAAATACAGAAATATCTGCAAAGATTTAAGCCCATCTTCTTCTTCAGAAGAAAAAAATGCTAAAAAATAGCATACTCTTTCTCAAAATCTACCAATAGTCGACAAAACAGAAAGCCGAACAGCAACATCTTATCTCTTGGAACATATGAAGAGAATTGGCAATGTTTGTCTTAGTGATGACTTGCGTTGCTTCCTAATCAGACACTTTTCACTGGAGCTCAAAGACACATACTGTTTGCCACTTACTGGAAAATTAGACTGGATGAAGTCCAGAATCAATTTTGTTTCTCAATGTAAAAGTGCAATAGAATAGATATGGTGATAAAGACCTTAGCACACATGTTAATTGTTTTAGAAAGTCTTTGCTGCAATGAAATACCCAACTAAAATATTACTAATAATATACTGAGTTTATCCAGAGAGCAGGACTACCTTGTTCTCTTAATATTTTTCATTATTAAAAGTTAAAAAGAAAAAAAAATAAAATAAACCACAAAGAATTGCAGAGAATTAATGCAGTAGCTAAACTTCTAATCTTTAAATCTTTTTTTTTTTTTTGGTTGATATTTCTGTAATATCTCAAGTATGGTAGCTTTCCTTGTTTTTGTTAAGAAAGCACAGCTAGTCTTTGTCAAAATAGAGTTTTATAGTTAAGAAGCAGATGCAAAAAGAAACGCCAAATTGAGCTGGAAATAATCTGGATATGTCTAGCTTCAGCATAACATAAAAGTCTAAATGGCACAGAAGAGATAATGTAATTGTGCTAATAGGCTATCCTTCCATCACTTCCAATGGAATCATCAATTTTCAGCAGACATGGCAACCTGGAAATGACACTGCTACTCAATGTGAGAGGCAATCCTTGGTATCAGAGTGATACCACAAGTCTGATCGCAGATGCAGATTTGGGAAAGTACATCCTGAAATGTAGTGCTGCTTAAACAGTTATCAGTTTTCTCGGTGACATGAAGGTATTAACCTAAATACTGAGAGATGGGGTTCTTTTTGTTAAAAAATATTAATCTCTGTGACATCTATGTGTGACATCTATGTCACAGAAACTAATATATACTAGTCCTTCATGTCTGACATTTTTCAGAGGATGTTAAGTTGCTAATATTTTTCATATGAACCCCAAATATGCTAACAGAAAATAATGAAAGAAGTAGTTACTTCACTCACAGTAACAAGATGTTTCCAAAGCAGAGCACTGAATTTCCAGTGGATCTTATAGATGCACTGAAACTTTATGCATTCTATTAATTGGGAATGTTCTCCACACTGCTTGAGTAATCAGTTTCCAGTCCTGGGCAACAGACCAAAATCTACCAAGGCCCAGAGTCCAATGTCCATGGCCAGAGTAATTTATCTTTTTTTCACACAAATGAGATCTGCATCCATTAGTAAGAAGTCGTAGGAAATAGGTAGAAACTGCCCTAATAAAGTTAGTATTCAAAAGACATGAAAGGTTATTTATAAATGTATAAAACACTGGTCTTGGTGATCCTGAATTTTTATTTTATCTAGCAATTCTGACCAAAGAAGGAAAAATTCTGGTGAACTTCTACGAATAGCCTAAGGAAATTAGACACCCGCTTCCAATGACTTTCTGCTTTAGAAATGTACAGATTTTATTTCAATTAGCTAGTTAGAATTAACAGCAATAAGATGCAGAAAAATATTTCTTCTTCCTACTCCACTGACTGTCCATGTTGTTGCTGGAATACCCTATTTGTCAGTTCACTACAGAATCATGAAGTACTCAACATTTTCAGGTTCAGTAAAGGCCTCCCAGACAAACCACATAATTGACACCTGAGTAGAATTAAGACATATCTCCTCATTTGTGGTTGAGAATAATTCAGCCTGTCAAAAATGGCTATGGAAGCGTATAGAAAGTTTAAATCAACATATTTTTTTCTTTCATTAAAGCAACTCTATGTGTTAGCTGGGCATGCATACGAAATCTATGTCTTTAAAAATATATATGGCACAACTGATTTAAATTTTTATGCATAGCATTACAAATCGAGCCAGTTTCAATGTGGGTTAAGAGTATAAGATGTAAGCATATCACATTTTCTGTCATTTCAAGTGAACAGTATAGGTGGAGGTGATCTTTCTGGGTGTTTTCAAAAGCACCAAAAACCTCAAGCTTCAACTAAAATGGAAGTCATGTAATTCAGTCCAAGTTGCCTACCTAAATGATCATGAGAATCTGGGTCAAAGCAACTTAGAAGCACAATTCCTATGGAAAATTATTATGAAAATCCCTTTTTCCCATCTTTAAGAGTTATTCAAATGTATTATTATCAATGTATGTCTTTAGACACACAAATGAATATATATATTACTAATAAAAATGCACAAGTAAAAGAATGCATATAAACATGTAATTTGCCCTTACTATTTATTTGCATCAGTTACGCATATTCCTCTCCTTACTGGGAATATATAAAAAATGAACATATATTTCTGTCTGAGAATCCTAGTGTTAATATATTTAATGAACATCTAAGGTGCACACGTATTTTCAAAAGTACTCCCAGAACTTCCTGAAGTCTGTATTCACATGTAATTTTGTGACTCACAATTATGAATACTTTGAACCCCACTGAAGAAATGAAAGCATATCTTTTGGCCTATGTAATACCTCTCTTTCAAAAGTATACAATAAATATAGGCAGAGGGTACATGTAGTAATTCTACACTCAAGTGAAAATGACTTTTTGGAACTATTTCTGTCTTCTTCGGTAGAACTGAGATTGGTTTTCAGTTCCCATGCTCCAGCATCCAAATATAAGTTAAAATATAAGGGCCATGTTTCAGAATGGAACAGCTGGTCACAAAGCTGATTTGTCCTCGTTGAAAGTGCAAAGCTGTCATCGAAGTAACAGCTTTCAGTGATAATTATTGGTGCTAACATTCAGTTTCCGTAATGCCAACTCCTCATTCTACCCAAGCTGTCTTTATTCTTGGGAAAAAAAACAACACTCCAGACAGGGTTGCATATAGGGTTATTTAGGACAAACAGATAAACTTCCTGTCTTGGATGTGACAAGAATATACCAAGTAGAAATACATTGCTACTTAGCTTTCCTTAGATTAATAAGCGTGAAGGACAATGGTCTTGACTTGCAAACGTCGAGGACAGAACATGATAGTACAGGGTCATTTCTTGGTAGGCCATCTTGAAAACAGTCTACAAAGGTGATTAAGTCTCTAACCTTAGATGAGAAAGCTCAAAAGCAGATGGAACAGCATGGAAGATTTTCTAATGTTTTCCTAAGACTGCAGAGTAATGAGATTTTTTTTAAGGCCTTTTGTTCCTCTCTTCGGTATTTGTCTATGCACTTACTAAAAATGAATATTTAACTACCTTAATAAATGTACTCTTACTTATTCTCTCAAAGTTTATTAATCTTTAAAATTTATCTATATTAGGAAACATCTTTTTGTACTTCCCTTAGTTTTTCCTGAATAACAATTGTGTTATATAAGGTAGTCTAAAAATACATTTGAAGTCTCGTCGTATTCTTCTGAAAAATCTTTATTAGACAATCAGAGCTGGATTGTCTTCTGTCTCCTTTGTCTGAATAAATCTGTGTAAGTTTTCTCCCATTGACTGATGACATTGCTGTAATACTAAATGAAACAAACAGTCTTGCTAAGGTTATTTATTATTGTAAAACTGCATAAATGTTATGCTGCTGTGATTTTATGGGCTTCTTATTCTGTGGCGCCTGCAGCTTGTAGAAACAGCACATTTCAATATAATGGCTAACTTGCCATCTGTGGCAAGTTGTGGGGCCTGGGTTTTACTTCATCGTGTTTGTTAGTGGTTTCTGTTGTTGTTTTCTAGGAGTGTGCTTGCTGGGGGAAAGTTGGCCCTTGGGGCTGCCAAAGTACGTTTCCTTAATATGTATTTTATAGCAGTTCAATTTCCTTTTCACTTACAATTTTATTTGGCTTTTTAAGCTATGCTAAGTGCTTGGCCTGTTCTCTTCATTTGTTTCCTAATGGCAGCTGGCATAAGATTTAGGAAAGCCAACCTAAGTGGTCTAGATAGCTGCCCAATTCAAACAAATAACTTTGCTTTTAAACTTCCTTTTTCCATTGTGTTATTTAATTCCTATAGGGAATTAAGTGACTGGAATAATTAAGAGTTGACTGTAAATTGTCATTTCAGTGGGACATCAAGAAAGGAGGGCAAGACAGCAATGATTTCTCTTTTTTGTTTTGGAATCAAATCAAGTCATGCTGGATACTTATGCTGTGAGTTATTTCTTGAGGCACAGTGATCAGTTTGCTGCATGCAATAAATTACATATCCTAACTGAGAATCAAAGTTCTAAAATATAATTTTAGCAATAAAAATATTGCTAAATTGCAAAAAAAAAAATCAAACAACTAAATAAACAACAATGCAGTCCTTTCCTGGTGGCAGCCTCATACGCCAAGCAGAAAGTTCATTTCTACTAAAACGTGTTTTATTCTGGGTCAGAGTTCTTTATTGTTCAAAGGTCAACAATGTTAGAACTTCATAGTTTAAAATTACTTGAAACAATATTTACTCCTTTAATAAGGAAAGGGTATACATTCTTAAGGAGATGTAATAGATTTTCCTTTGTAATCTAAAATGTATTTCGTATATCCAAAAGAAAGTTGTGAATATAAATGGGAGTTTTAAACATATATTCAATAATATTTGGAAGTTGTAAACATGCTACATGAGTTTCTCCTGCATGGATGAGAAGTTGATTGGGTGTTTAAAACCCTTAATCCAAAGATTTCTCCTGAATTCTGTTTATGCTGACCTGTCCTGCTTCAGATTACAGAAAAGCAAACTTCTTGAGTTTGTTACTACTGCTGTGCTTTCCTGTTTAATTTGCATGCACCCTTTCAAACATCTATGAAAATTTTCAATGACAGCATTTTGGTCTTAGTCCATTTCTAGTATTAGCAAGTATTTAGTCACATTTTCTACAAATGAAATTTCTTTTAATTTATTTTTAAATTATTTTGGAGTCTACTGAGTGTTATGGCACTGCTCCAGCAAAGCATTAAGTCACGTGCTTACCCTTAACAACCTGATTAGTCCATTAAAGTCATGAAAACACTGCTCAGATATTCAATACTAGCTCCACATTTTAAATACTTTGCTAAGCCAAAAGCAGATTACTCGGATTGCCTGCTGACTGCAGAGGATGTCTAGTTCTTGATATAGTGGATAACTGTCCAGGAGAGGAGATTGCAAAGCACAAGGCTTTTGCCTCTTGACAACTGGAACCAGGGGTCTCTCCCCAGTGCTCATTTTTTATTGTACTGATTAAGTTGAATCCCCTTTAATATCAACCCAAGTTCAAAAGAAAGAATGTATACACTTTGAAGATATGACTGATACAATGCAGCTAGATCCAGAAAATGGACTTAATTCACGATCTTCTTTAATCCAAGTACCAGACAAAAGTGCTGAGTTGTTACCAGCTCCCTCCATAATCCTTGCCCTGACCTTATCAGATAAGACATTTTTCCTGCTCTACTATGGGTAGTGGAGAGGTGCAAGTATCTTTTCCACCAAAACACTTGTCTATGCAAAATCCTCTGACATGAGAACAAGCTCAGAGCAGGCTTTGGAGTGGCCAAGGCACAGATTTCTACCAGTGGGAAGAGTTTGACCTTTATGCAGAAGATGAAGGTTAGACCACAGAAGTACCTCCTCTGATACAAGGTGCTGTCAACAGTGTTTCAGTAATTTCAGTAAAAAAAATTTACAAGTTCAAGCAAGAGTATTAAAGTCAGCCTAGATGCTGGGAAGTGACCTCTGTGAAATGCAACCTGAAGTCTAGTTTTCTGAATCCACAGTGAATAAGAAGTGCAGTTTAGCTTTTGCAATGCAGATTGCCAGGTTGAGGATGCCAATTACGGCCTCCTACAGGTATACTGGACAACTTTGGTATCAAGAGACAAAAAGTCATAGAATCTCAGAAAGGCTTTTCTTGTCCAGTACATCCCTTGTCTGAATAACAGGCCAAACAACCATTGTCTTTCTCTATAAATTATGGCTAAACAGCCTTAATTTTGTCCCTTTCAGGGGAACACTCTTTCCCTTTACTACTACTCTTACCAAGGAATCTCAGTCCATGTCGTCCACTATGCACTTCCCTGTGAGTTCAAAATAATGCTGAGCCCACAATTCTTGACACCTCAACTGAAAGAAAACTGAGGTTTTGGGTGTTGATTTTGGTTCTACGGCTAATATTACCTCTCTGCATGTCCCTGAAAAGCTGATCTAGGTTTTGAAATGTTGAAAGTGGTGATGGCTGAGATGAATTAGTGAAGAGAGGACAGGAGAAGCAATCAATAACACATGATGAATACAATTTATCACGCTGCTACCTCTATAATGTAGTTGGGATGAAATTGCATGTATCAAGACACATCACATTCCTCCTTTCAGCTTCCTTTCTCCCTGTGCAGCACTTTTCAGATCCTGTTTCTGTTGCTATTTCTCTTAGCATGATTGAGATTATTATAAATAATTGATTTTTTTTTTCCTCCCTTGAGCATCTATCTGTCAGGCTTGAGGGCCAAAACTTTCATTTAAATAGTGAAAATTAAGCAATCCTTTGTCATCTATTACCAGGCATCCTAATATACATTCCTCATGCCAGACTGAACTGCCCCCATCTTAGTAACTGTCAAGATCTATGTCATCACCAAATTAAATACTATGTTAAGAAAAGAAAAGGTGACTAGCCTTGTACCTCTAGAAATCCCCTGCATAGACACTTTATATATATATGTGACATGTATATTTTCCAACAGCACAGTTAACTGAGAAGTGGGACAGGGTTAGTGGGTAATGCCAGTCTATAAAAAGATGGACAGGGTGTAAGTCTCCTCCAGTAATGCTACACAAGCACTTGATTCCTAATTTGCATGTTTTGTATATCACTAGGAGGGTTCTTCTGTGATTTGAATTTCTAAAAGTTTATATGAAAAATACACTAAATTTAACATACATTTTACTGAGCAGTCTCACAGTTACTTCTTAGTTCCACAAACCACCATTGAAATAAACTTCTTAAATTATTATGAAAGACATGGTGTGATTCCAGTGTATATTATTGTTGCTATTTAATTCCTTTCTGTGGATTTTGCTTTTATATACACATAAAAAGTGTCCTGTTTATATTACTCTAGGCACAGTCTTAAAATATCTTGGCTTATTGTTGGCAAGGGAACATTATACTGTGGATAATGATGGGATAATAACTTTGATTTTGAACTACTATTACTTAAAATTTTGCAGCATTCCCTGAACAGTATATACACTGGGGCCTCTTAGCTCAGTAATTGCAATCCTTACCTTGAAGGCATTTTTGTATGCCCAGCATCCAAATAGACAGTCCAAGAAATTGAGGTCTTAAGAGATATTGTTCATTCTTTTTATTATTTTCAGAATGGCTGGATTCAGCAAGGATCTTAGACATTCCTTACCTGAAAGCTTTTGAGAGGGCTTTCCTAGAGGCCATCTAACTCATGTTCATGGTTCACATCTGATATTTGCACCTTCAGAACAAAGAAGCCCCTAAATGCAGCTTCATTTTACTGAATGTTAATCACAGATGGCTCCACCTCACAGAACAGGGAATCTGCCACTACCAGTGAACCCAATGGAATTAGCACAGTTCACTTATGCTAGTACACCTAAACATAAACACGCATATTCTTGTTCATGCCAACCATGAAGACTGAAATGAGTTTCAAATTGCATTGTACTCCTTTATTTCAGTAGTATTCTGTAGTGATTTAATATTGGCTGTGTACGTAATTCCACCCAGAAAGACTGGGTTCATAACTCTTAACAGTTCATACATATATATGTCTGGTCTTGTTAATTCTCTTTTAATAGAAACATACTTTTAAAACTGGGATTAAAAATAATTTCCAATTACTTGGTGACATCTCATGAGTCCTCTGTTTTTCCTGAAACAAATGACAAGAAACCTTCTGTTGGGTTTTCTTGGTGAGAAATTCCTGTCAGACCGCCTCATTTATCCTGCTGTACTTAACTGAACATTTCACCAATTTTCAGCTGCTAAATAGCCGATGCATATATGAACCCGTGCTGAGATTTTGTATTCTATAGAGGTTAATAGTTGTTTGGACTAGGTCAGTTCTGCGAGTTCTTTAAGAAGACTCTCTCTGCTGGAGAAACAGTTTTGGAGATACAGTAGGTGGCACTCTTTCCCCTGAGTCAGGAGTGACTCGTTTTTAATAGCAGAGGAAAACCTTGTTGACAAACAATATGCAGGAATAAAATTTGAACTTCTCTATAATCACAGAAAAAGCAGCAGAATATATTAATGCACTCTATTCTTCTCACTCCCAAAACACACTTCATCCAGAAAAAAATATAAAGATACAATGCCAGTGAGTAGACAGCTGCAATGTTCCAATGTTAAGAAATATTATGGTAGAGCAGATCCCTTCAAGACTTTGCATTCCTGTGATGAATGGATAACATTAACTCTGTACTGGTTCTGATAATAGAAAACACTGTGGGAGTACTGCAGATACTGAGGTAATAATATCTCTTTGCAGAAAATCTCTATTTTAGCATTTATGGAGCACCTCCCAATAAAAGTATACCTCAAGGACAGTGGTACTGAAGGTACAGGTTGTCAGGAGATGCATCACTGACTGTTGTGTCTGGCACAATGGATGTAGAAGGGGAGAGGTACACTTAGGCAGAAGAAAGGTCTTAGGGTCAATTGCCTGAATCTCTTCTGTTAAGCGGGGCTATTCAGTCCTGTCCTTAGTGACATCTTCCATCCACAAGGTAATATGAAGCAAATCGCCATATGGCAGCTGATGTGCTAACCTTGGACAAATGTCTGCTTACTAATTTTTTCAACATACACATATAGACCAAAACATATTCCTTGGTCTGGCTGAATGGGGTCAGATCAACCAATGAGTATGATCATGAGGTTTCACTGTTTTTATCCTTTATTGACCAAATGTAATGGTAACTCCCGTCCAGCCATCATTCCTCAGTTTGGCCACAAGACATGTGTAAGATCTTACTGGGGTTTTTTGTGCTTAAAAATACAGATGGCATAAATGTTATTTTACAAACAAGAACATTACAAGGATTACGACTGAGCCTTATGTGGAAACAATCCAGAACAACCCTATTAAATCATCAAGAAAAGTCTGTATCATTAAGGGTGCACTTGAACCTAGATCTAATTTTTGTTGGGAACAGCTGATATGTACACATATCGGAGAATGTCTGGTTTGAGGTAGAATTAATTCTGATCAGTGATTTTACTTTTCAGCTCAGTCTCTTCTAAGTAACTGCACTTTCTGAAGTTAACAGCATATTTTAACAAAAAGTATCTGCTTCTAGCAGTGCCACACTTGGAGTTTACAGTTACTACCAAGGATTCGTACACAGACCAAGGCCACTGCCAAATCTTGTGTACTATATTACCAAGTAATAGGCTGCACCTGTGGGCAGAAGTGACCAGGATGGAGTAAACTGACCAGTGAGGTATTCCATCCCATACACGTCATATTCAGTATAGAGATGAGGAATCACGAGGGTCAAGCTCTCTGCTTCAGTGGCTGGCATCAAAGGAGGGCTCTGTTCTGTCTTCAGTCCCAGTCTGTGTGTTCCTGAATGTCATTCCAGAATTCAGCTCCTAAATCCAGTTCCTGTCTGACACTGAGTCCAGCCTGGGACTTCCCCAGTGCCCACCCACAGTATCAGTGGTGATGGTGACCTAATTGCCATCAGGGGTTTGGGTTCAATACTGATTTTGTATATATTTGTATATATTTCAATTTTTAATATTCTCATTTTCATTAAAACTGGTTTACTTTTCTAATCAATAAGTCTCTCTGCCTTATTCCCTTTCTCTTCCTCCTCGGGAAGTGAGAGGCATGAACAGAGAGCATCTTTTATAGGTCTAGTGGATGGCCCTGACTCTAAACCTTGACAGAGGGAAAACTGACTATATATAGAAGAATAGCATGGGCAGAAAATGAGAAGAGTAAGCAGGAAGGAGAGGGGGATGGAAGAAAGATTGAGGCAGAAATAGGAAAAGGATTAAATATATACAGAAAGAGATTAAATATCCACCACTCTTTTTGCCTAAAAAGGTTAGGAGCTAAGGAGACTTGTCTGGGGTGCTCTGAATTTGATACTATACAATAGGAACATATTAGCATCACTTTTAACCTGTAGCATGCGGCAACAGTTAATTAAATTAAGGGCAATAAAGTTAGAAGGAATGAAAAGATAAGTCTTCTTTACACAGTACATAATCAATTTGTGGCATTCACAACCACTGCAGGTCATGTAGACAGACATTGTGGTTGGGTAATTTTATGACTAGCAATAACATTTGCAGCTCTGTCAACTTAGACAGCAATAGGAAGATAATCAGAGAGACTCTTGGAAGAACACTGCCCCAAGAACTGAAAGGTCTTCTGTGTTATGAAGGACTCAGCATCAGCTGCAAATGTCATATCATTTATCAGTGTGGGAGTGCATAACATGCAGAGAATTAAAAGCTATTACATGTCATTTCTAATAGTCAGTAAATAAATGGTCAAGAAATAGATAAACATTCTGTTCTCTTCTTGATCAGTGACCTTCCAAATTACACTAAATAAGTTTCCTTGAGTAGTTCTCTCCCTCTCCCTGCAAATGTTAATGTGCAACTGGGGCCTAATTCCCTCCCTGGGGCTCTAGTGTTATGTTAGAAATAATGGGATGCATTAAAATGCAAATTTAGAGTGGTTTTTTGATGGTTTTCTGGTTTTCAATATTTTTTTCAACATTGAACCCTACAACCAAGATGGCAAAACCTACTTCTCTTCCCCATCAATGTTAATACCTTGTGACATTCATTCACAACCCTGTCCTGTGGGAATCTAGAAACAAAATCATTGACAGCTGGGACTTCCATCATAAAATTTACCATGGCTAGATCACAGGTTGTTAATGTTCACCTCCAAAAGAGATCAAAGAGAGGAGGTTTCAAAAAATTTTTTATGCACGTGTTTCACACCATCACTGATCAATACTGGCCTGTCTATAACTTTTTCTTTCATTTGAAACACAAGGTAGTGTTTCAAGCAATGCTGTGATCTTCTTAAGAACATTTCTTCTTCAGAAATAGTGTGGTTCTACTTTGTATGTAAAACAAGATATCTAGATAATTTGCTTTCCACATTAGTATCCTTTCCAGCAACAACTTGCTTGGATGATTTCAAAAGTGTTGTGTGTAAGGAACTGTCAGACAATTCCTCAGCTGCTATACCGCATTAGCTGTTTTTCTTTACCATTAAAAACATATAAAGGCTTTAGGCATGCTTCTGAAACAAAAAGAAAATTGAAGTGGTTTCAATCAAGCATCAGTTTTAAGGGTGAGCAACCAGAACAGCTGGCTGCTGTAGGAAATTAGGTAACAATGTAGCTCACCTAATACACATGTAAAAACAAGACCACTTACTCTCTGACTGCATCCACACAAGTCTACCTATGGCTCTACTGGTTATGTCAAAATATATACTGCCTATACTTTAATTGTCTTCCTGGAAAGGAAAACCAAAGTGAAAAACAGAATATTTAGTCAGTTTATAATGAAAAATATGAAAACCATGAACCTAGAAAAAAACCTCCACATTTTTAAAATCAAATAACATATGCCTATGTGTGTATGAAAGCTGACCTTCATTTGAAAAAAAGAAAAAATCAGTAAAGTTTTGAAATTGTGGTTTCATTTACTAAAGACTGTGAGAAAGCTGCTAAGAAGGTAATGTACACACTAATGGCAGATAAGCTCAAATAATGAGATGTGAAAGACGCTCTAATAACTGTACATATTCAATCTACTGTAATGGCCATCCATTCAAAAGGGGGTTCACAGGCCCAAATATTGATTCATGTATATATACCAACTTCAAGAGAAAATGCATCTTTTTCTAGAGAAGAATGAGGGACATATTTGTTTACATGCTATCAAGATACAACATTTAAAACAATAAAATACAAATTAAATTGGAGATAATTGTGACCAGGCTTTTATGTCAAAGTTTCTGTCAAATATTGGCTTGTTTTCTACCACTGATCTCAAAAGGCACAGTTTCCTGAAGTTCTGTTGAGTGTGAAGTAGCAGAGCCTGGGCCAGCTTGCTCAGTAACTTACCTACTGATTGACAGCTCTAGCAAGACATTTTAATGCCATGCTCAGGCAGCTTTATATCATTTTGCTTTGAATTTGAACATGAAGTCAAATCTCCTGTCTCAGATAGACACAGATTTTGCGTAAGGCTCCCTCTTTGAATGTGATTTTGCTTTAAAATCTGCAGCCTTACAGACCTGATATCCACACAAACTCTGAATGAGAAGGCACTGAAGGAAAAGGTTTGAAATATCACATCTCAAAGTCTTGTCACAACTAGTGATGAAAGGTTTGTAATGGCAAAGTTGAAGGGAGTATGGAGAGATCTTGAGTATTATGTATGTATGCAGTAACAGAGAGCATGAACTGCCTCTGAATGCTGAACATCCTGAAAATGGATAAACAAGAATTCACCTGTTCATTTAATTAAGATACCTATGTATTTTCCTATCAGAAAATGTGGCTGAAAAAAAAAAAAAGAAACATAAGGAAATCAATTCAAACTGCAGTTTAAAGTAAAACAAATAATTTCTGATAATTTGCAACACCCGTATTGACTCTGTTTATTTTGTGAAAGATACATGATTTGATATAAACCACTGTGATCCCATTTGAAACATGGTTTTAGTTGTAATTCCTCTAATTTTAATCTGTGCTTTCAAATTGACAATCATTTCCATCATGTTTGCTATGAAAAATTCATGTTAGCAAGTGACAGTACAGGCAATACTACAACAGTAATTGCATGTTTGTGTGTACAAACTAACAAAATTACCTTGGTTTCAATCTAACATCGGCATAAAGTTCTTCATTTATAGACATTTCCGTGACCACAGATTTCACAGAGAACAGGTATCATAACCTTACTAAGGATTTAGTAAACACATGTTCAGGTTGATGCTCTAACATGTGAAGTCCTTGCTGTGCTCAATTCAGCAGGAGAAAAACAAAACCTGTGAACTTCAACAGGTCTTTTTTTGAGTTTTAATTACTTGAAGCATTATTGGCAAAAAAGCAAGCTGCATATCAGAATATTCCTCCTCTGTTTGTGCCCATTTTAGAGCCATGCCACGTAAAAGGTCTCATGTCTAGCTACTTCTGATGTAAAATTGCCTAATCATTGTCCGCAGTCCTTAGTGCTTCAAAGCTATTCATTGTCTTCTCTTTTGGCACTTCCAGAGGTTCCTGACTTTTATTTAGGCAGGATTTTGACTATGTTCTGTCTTGCTGAGGTATTTCTGTATTCAAAGCTACCTCATCAGTCCAAACTACTTTCATTGCATCATATTTTAACTGCACAGCTTCAGTTATGACTTGCCAGGAAAGCACTTTATAAATAGAATTGTTAAAATAAGATTAAGAGCGATGTTATCTTCCCAACAGAAAATTTCTGATCACATGTGTCTGTCCAAGAATAAAGAGAAAAAAGCAGGGTGATGGCCTTATAATCAATCAGGAGTCTGGCACAGTGAAATCAGAAGTTGGAGATTGGGTTCCCATTGCCATGCCTAGCAGAGTCACAGGCTGTCAGACCTAGGACGGCTATTTGGAGACACTTTGGGTAATCATGAATGCCTCAGCAGAGCACTTAGGCAGCCATTTGTCTCTAAATATGGCACACTCAAGTGTCCTGGAGCTTAAATATCTGAACGGAAACAAAAAGAGTGAGCACTGTGCCTGGTAGGTAACAGCACATGATTCCTACTTACAATTCATTTGCCTACAGTGAGAGACTAGGCTCCAAAACATTTACTAGAGAGACATATGTAAATCAGGTTCAATTTATTACCGTATTAAGAGTAGTCCCACTAAGAGCCTAACAAAGAGGAAAGAAAATAAATTATTCTGATTAAAGCAGAAGATGTGTGGTTGGAAGACATATTCAATTCCCAGGGCTGCCACAATGTATGTCTTTTAGGTTGTCCTGGTTTGAGGTAGAACAGAACCAATTCTGTTTAGTGATTTTACTTTCCAGCTCAGCCTCTTTTAATTAACTGCACTTTCTGAAGTTAACAGCGTATTTTTGCGAACAGTGTCTGTCTCCTAGCAGTAACAATGCTTGATGTTTACACTTACTACCAAGTATTGGTGTGCAGACCAAGGTCACTGTTAGATCTTGTGTACCACATTGAGGGTTACCAAGTAATAGTCTGCACCTGCAGGGAGGAGTGGACAGGACAGGTGACCCTAAACTGACCAATGAGGTATTCCAGCCCATATATATGTCATATTCAGTATAAAGCTGAGGGGCCAGGTGGGTCAAGATCTCTTCTTCAATGTCTGGTGTCTGAGGAGGACGCTGTCTGTTCTGTCTTCAATCCCAGTGTGTTCTTGAATGCATTTCCAGAATCCATCTCCTAAATCCAGTTCCTGTCTGCAACTGAGTCCAGCCTGGGACTTCCCTAGTTCCAGCCCACATCATCAGTTGTGATGGTGACATAATTGCCAACAGAGGGTGATGGGTTCAATACTGATTTTGTATAAATTTTTTGCATATATTTAATTTTATTGTTATTATTTTCATTAAAACCGTTTTAGTTTTCTAATCAGTAAGTCCCTCTCCTTATTCCCTTTCTCTTCTACTTTGGGAAGGGAGGGGGTTTAATAGAGAGCATCTGTCATTTGTCTAGTTGCCAGCCCAACTCTGACCCTAGGCACAGGCTTTGGGAAAAAATAGGTTCCCCCAAAAAAAATAGTTTCTCAAATCCCTTAAAATTATCTGTCTGCCATCTAGCATGGTTTGAATTCCAGTGTGAGCATAGTGTGTAGGTAATAAGCATGTCTCCTTCTCTTTCTCCTTTTCTCCCTTCACAATGATGTAACAAATGAAGAGGATCACAGCAAAGGGTAAAAGAGAATACTTCATGATCTTTGGTGCTTTCTTCTCTCCGTCTTCCAACAGACATTTCTAAAGCTGTAGAGAAACTCGCATAACAGCACAAACTCAGTAATGCTTGTTATTGCAATAGAGAAACAGATTCTCTGAATGGATCTGAGTGGGAAAGTAAAACTCTGCTTAGGTGCCCTTTCTAGTCTCCCAATAAATTCAAGCCTATCCATAAAGACAGAAAGATATTACACATTTAGCAAAATAAACTCACAACTTCATTGAGAGCTACAGAGGAAAAATGATCCACGAATGTGCAGATCTAATTTTTTTAAGGTGCAGTAGAAACTATTTCTAACTTTCCGTAAATACCGACTGGAGACACAAAGCAGTAGAAGATACAAAAAATAAGCATTCACTCTATTTTCTTTCTTTCATGCTATTTCATAGCATTATTTTCAATGGAATTACTTCAAAGAGGGAAAGCACTTGGATGTCTAAATTTAAAAAATTGTAACCTGGTTATAGAGGGATATCTGTTCACCTGTTATGAACTCATCAACATTAATAATATGCACCATTTACCTAAAAGAGTGGATTGAAATCTGTGACTTATGTGTTGGTTTATGCAAAGGAGAATGCATTTGACTTTGTAAACAAGTATCACAGCTAGTTCCTTTGCTTTGTAGTATATAACTTTTTTAATGAAACCAAAGCAAGTACATTTGAAAAAAGCAGAGCTAAACTGTGGAGCTCTTTACAACGGGATATGGTGAAGGCTAACCAGATCAGGAGATTAAATCAACAGTGATAAATTCATGAAGACTAGGTCATTAGTGGCTGCTAAGATTACCCTAGGTGCAACTTAAGTTGCATCTGGAAGCTAGAAGAGTAGACCAGAGGCAGCCACTCATCTACAGCACTGCCTCTCTAGACAGTAGCCAAAGAAAGACACTTTGGACAAACCAAGGCAATGGCAGCTCCTAATGTTTTAGGAAAAGGCAGTACAAAGGGAAGGAGTGCAGCATTGTGCCTTGTGAAATCCTAGCACAGAGAAGTTTTAAGTCAGCATCAGGAAGGCACTAACTACTCAGTTGCATGACTTCATACTCCTGTGCAGACAGCAGGAACAGTTACAGGGTGTCTTCACTGTTCTGCCATTTATTGATCTTCAGCTGTTAAGAATGTCTGAAAACTATCACTCTCTGACTCAAGTTAGAGGAGCTATTTAGTTACTTTAGTCTTAACCGGAAGCAGGATCTAAGCTCAGCATGATAAAATCACCAGCTCCCTGGCTACCCTGCCTTTGATTTTTCATGTATGAACTCCAACCTCTTGTGTTTCCACAGTGTACCTTGTGTTGCAGGTCAACTTTGAAGGTTTTAGACTTCATCTCACCTGCTGACCCAGCCACCAAAGTTTTTTGTTGAAATGCAGCAGCAGGCCTTTCAAGTGCTTACTTCTTCTATAAGAAAATACACACTCTAAAAATAGAGCACTGTGTCCTAGTGGTGAGGAAAAGCTGTTAAGTCAGTAAAAGAAAAAGTCAGCTAAGTAAAAAATCATGTTGGTGAAAAAATATGTAAATGAGCAGGAAGCTAGAAAAGTATTCATATTTGCTAGTGGATGTGTTGGACTTGATGTTGTCATATTTTTTTCTGGAATCTTTTTATCCATGCTAAAAATCAGCAGTCAATACACTACAGAAGGACAAACCTTATAGTTTTATGTTTTGCATTTAAATGTACAGAAGATATTTTCACAATGTTAGTTCCATATCCAAGTATTTAAGAAATGAGATGATTACGTTTGTATGTGTGTGATTATATGCCTATAACTACGTATATTTAATCTCTCTTTCACTCTCTAGGACCAAATTCTCCTTCATTCTTCATCAATGTAAACCTATATTATTTACATACTTCCTTATAGCCCGTTGTAAGGTAACTGAGGGAATTTGGCTTACAGGGAAAGGAAAAGAGATCAATGTGACTTTAACATTATCTTTATCAGTTTTTAAACTGTTTTTTATCATGACATAATATATTGTGGAACTGCAAGAGGATTTCCAACCCACCAAGGAAGTCTCCTAAGTTGTCAGCACCATAGAGCAAGCAATAAATGAATTGCACAGCATTTGCAAAGACTGTGATGAAGAAATATAATTAGCTGCTGTATCCAAAGCTCTGATAGCTTTATACAATAGTCCATCTCATCTTATACCATGTGTGTTTTGCTGTTGTCCATCTCATCTTTCTGCAGCACGTGGAAGGCTGTAATGGAGCATCTGGATAGATTTGGAAGTAATTTCCACTTTTTGAACCAGCCCTTTGATCATGGAGGTACAGCATTAATTTCAATGGGATAGTATCTTCCTAACTTCAATAGAACATCCTGCACAGTTGAGCTTTCTTTAGAGGACCTGCTATATAGTCAAGTCTGATTACACAGCTGGAGTCCTTCAGTCCTTCACCCAGACTTTTTCCTTATTAAGTTACCCTGTCAGCTTTTCAGCAAAGTTTTCCCCACATTAACAGAGATTAGGTTAAATCTAAGTACATAGGAATAAAATCTCCCTGCCTCTAGGCTTCAGAAAATACCTAGGCTGTTATTTTGTGATCGTTTTTTCCTTTGATGATTCTTATGATTAAAAAAAAAATCAGACTATTTTTAATTAAAGTATCTCCATCTTTCTCTCCTAAATTTATATCTTCATTCAGTATGGTAGGAAAAGCAGCTCTGGCCGCTTAAGGTCAATTAGCCACCAGAGGGAGCCAACACAGCCCCTGGAATGTAACCCCTGGAATCACATCATAGAAGCAAAGAAAGATCGAAATGGGAATCTCCTTTGTACAGTGTGTAACTATAGGGAGTGTTTTAGTAAGGCTGGACTTAATACAAGATGTGGCATCAGATATGCTTACAACAACAGGAGAGAAAATCCAGCTGTCAAAAATAGATATAAAATAAAAACAAACCCAAAACCAAGTGAAAATATCATGAATCCAGGTAAATCCACACAGTTCTCAAAATAGGACTGCTCTGATTTATGCTAGGTAAAAGTCAGGTCTGGAAAGTGTGAAGGGTTCAGTGGTTCAGTGTTTGTTCTTCTTATCAATCTTAATGCATTTCAAAGCTCAGATGAAGCCAATTAGTTAACTTTGTTTATTGAAGAAGAGAGCAGTTGGGACTATTTAATCAAAAGCTTAATGATCTTTATTAGATAAGAATGGCCCACTCAAATATAGACTTCCTTCCCCATCTGCAGCCACAGATTGGTCTGACCTCAGGAAAAAACAAATTACTTCCAGCCCTTTTTATAACCCAGACAAGAAAAAGAGAGGATATGCTGGGGGATTGAAGGGCCACTGCAACAGGCCTCCTGACAATGCTTTCCATGCCCGCTTATTCATGACAGATGGACATGGATGGCTGTATCACTTCAAGATTAACTCTTAGCTATCCTTAAAACAGGCCATCTTCTTCATTTCAAGCTCTTTTGAGGCTTACATAATAATACAAAAACATACACATGCACATATATCCATTTATACAATACCTCTCTATCTCCTAGTTATTTACACATACCTAATTACAGTAACATAAGTAGTAGCCGTAACTGATTTTTTATATTCAAATTCATTTGACCCTCCTTGGGCTACATATAAAAGTGACTCACAGGCAAAGCCTCCTGCTGCTTGGGTTTTCTGCTTCCATCAGTCCTCCTGCACCCAGAAACAGACGTGTGTGTGCATACAAATTTAAGCTAGAGTTAGTGATCTTGGAAGCTTAGTTTCTTTCTAGAAGCCATAGGGGCTTTTCTCGCATTTCATGTAAAGGTTGTCTGTCAGTACTGTGAACAGGCTGATGATGAATCTGAACAGAAGCTGGAAAGCCGTGTTGTTGCAAGGCAGTGCTAAAACTAATATGCTACATTTGGGAGAAGAGGAGCTCCAGTCTTCCTGTACATTTTTGAATAACAAGCTACTTCCCTCCTTAGTGTTGCTTGAAGATAGGTCAACTTCTGTATTGAACACTATTTTTTGATAGAATTATTGGAATTATCCCTCTGCTAGAGGGGTGACAGGTTTTGAAAGTGTTAGAGATTATATAACTGTAGTTAGAGAAGAAGTTATAGTCTCCATTAGTGATACAGTCTAAGTATGCTCATAGTGAACAGTGAGTTCAAAGTAGTTGTTAATTGCAAAGTATATCAATATCAAAGATGCCCTGTTTAAATATACATCATTTATATAAATATAACCCAGAGCAGGTTATCACAGGCAAGTAAGGAAGCATCTAAAGAGCAGTTATGTATCCTGACCAGCCATGACCACTATAGAAGCAACTGGAAATAGTGCACTCGGAAGTTTTTGATATCATCTTCCTGAGACTTGTATCAGAAGAAGGGATGAGCTGCCCTCTGAAACTTCTTTTTTTACCATCTTAACAAAAAAAAGAGCACTTAGAGGATTAGCCTTCATAGTCTGGAGCAATTTATAGTGGTGAGTTAGTGAGTAGTGCATTTAGACAGAAGGGTACACTTAAGCCAAAGATTTGGATACCTCTAATTTGAATTACCAAGCAACTTTCACATCAAAAAGCCACATCTCTGCACTTCAATTGCTTTCACTAAATATTCTCTTTGACTCAATCTATACTCCTACTGTAATCAAGAACTTTTTCCCAATCATTCTTTAAGATAAAAAGAAAAATAAATGGAACTGATTTAGCTCCTTGACACAAACTTTCTGGTTTTGTCTACTAATGAATATTTACAATATCACAGAATGGTAGGGGTTATAAGGAACCTCTGGGGGTCATCTAGACCACCCCCCCTGCTAAAGCTGTTGCACAGGAATGTGTACAGGAAGGATTTGAAAGTTTCTAGAGAAGGAGACTCCACAACCTCCCTGGGTAGCCTGTTCCAGGGCTCTGTCCCTCTCACTGTAAGGATTTTTTTCCTCATGTTCAGAACAAATCTGCTGTGTTCCGGTTTGTGCTCATTGCCACTTGTCCTGTCACTGGGCACCACTGAAAAGAGACTGGCCCCATCTTCTTGACGCTCACCCTTCAGATATTTATAAACTTGGGAAGATCCCCTCTTAGCCTTTAGCCTTTTCTTCTACAGGCTAAACAGTCCCAGGTTTCTCAGCCTCTCCTCTTATGTGAGATGCTCCAGTCCCTTCATCATCTTTGTAGCCCTCCGTTGGACCCTCTCCAGTAGTTCCCTATCTCTCTTGAACTGTGGAGCCCAGAACTGGACACAATACTCCAGACATGACTTCACTAGGGCAGAGTAGAGGGGGAAGACAACCTCCCTTGACCTGCTGGTCACACTCTTAATGCATCCAAGGATGCCATTTGCCTTCTTAGCCACAAAAGCACATTAATGGCTCATGGTTAACTTGATAGCCACCAGGACTCCCAGGTTCTTCTCCTTCTCTGTGGAGCTGCTTCCAAGCAGGTCAATCCCTAACCTGTACTGGTGCATGGGGTTGTTCCTCCCCAGGCACAGGACCCTACACTTCTTGTTGAACTTCACTAGGTTGCCCTTTGCTCAACTCTCTCACTTGTCAAGGTCTTGCTGAATAGCATCACATCCTTCTAGATTTGACCCAAAAATACATCTCTTGCTCTTCCAGTGATTATTTGACCAGACATATATTACCTATCACATTCAGGAATAACAAGGCACTGTTAAGAATAGAAGTATTTCCTTCAGTCTTACTTGATATAGAATCACAGAATCACAGAATAATTGTGGTTGGAAAGGACCTTGTAGATCACTGAGTCCAACCATGCCTACAAGAATAAAGAACACCTAGATACCTGACCACTAAAACAAAACAACGATAACAACAGCAACTGTTGTAATGTATCTTGAGAAGAATGGACATGTGGCCCATCCAGACTCAGTATTGCCTTGACATATCTAGGCTTGTCCTAATATAATCAGGCCTGAGGGGCAAGCAGAGACATGTCAAGGCAGAGCAGGCTTGCAATAACAGTAAGCTGAAGCCTGCTAGAACAAGACAGAAACTGAAAGAATGTCAACAACAGAAGAAACTGCAAGAATATCAACAACGGGATAAGAAACCGCAAGAATGTCAACAACTGCCTTACAAGGGAGATGTGGCTTCACCTTAGATCACATTGATCCGTGTTGAAGTCCACTCTGGAATCTCCTGCAAACAACAACAAAGAAAAACAAAAAAACAACCAAACAAAAAGAAAAACAAAAACCAAAGAGCAACAACAACAAAATAAACACACAAAATAAAACAAAACACAAACCCAAAACCAAACCACACAACACTAAACCCCAACACACAAGCCCCCTACATGCCTGCCCCTAGAGCATGTCATGAAGCACCATGTAAATTCGTTTCTTAAATACCTCCAGGGATGGTGACTCCACCAGCTCCCTGGGAAGGCTGTTCCAGTGCCTCACTACTCTCTGTAAAGAATTTCTTCCTAATACCTAATCTAAATCTCTCCTGCTGCAACTTCAGGCCATTTCCCCTGGTTCTGTCGGTAGTTTCTAAGGAGAAGAGGCCAACCCCCACCTCTCTACAACCTTCTTTCAGGTAGTTGTAGAAGGCAATGAGGTCCCCCCTCAGCATCCTCTTCTCCAAACTAAACATGCCCAGCTCCCTCATCCTCTCCTCATATGACTTGTTCTCTAAACCCCTCATGAGCTTGGTAGCTCTCCCCTGGACATGTTCCAACACCTCAATGTCTTTCCTATAATGAGTGGCCCAGAACTGAACACAGTACTCAAGATGAGGCCTCACAAGGGCTGAGTACAAGGGCACAATAACTTCCCTTCTCCTGCTGGCCACACTATTCTTTACACAAGCCAGGATCCTGTTTGCCTTCTTAGCGACCTGGGCACACTGCTGGCTCATGTCCAGCCAGCTGTCTACCAGCACCCCCGGCTCCTTTTCTGATGGGCAGATTTCCAGCCACTCATCCCCAAGCCTGTAGTGCTGCTGGGGGTTGTTGTGACCGAAATGCAGGACCTGGCACTTGGCCTTGTTGTACCTCATACAATTGGCCTTGGCCCATCGATCCAACCTATCCAAGTCCTTCTGAAGAGCCTCCCTGCCTTCAGGCAGGTCAACACTCCCACACAACTTGGTGTCATCTGCAAATTTACTGAGGATACTCTCTATCCCCACATCCAAGTCATCCATAAAGATGCCAGACAAGACTGGCCCCAAAACTGATCCCTGAGGAACACTACTGGTGACAGCAGCCAGATGGATTTCACCCCATTAATCACAACTCTCTGGGAATGTCCAGCAAGACAATTTTTAATACAGTGAAGAGTCCATTTGTCTATACCATGATTCGCCAGTTTCTCCAGAAGAATGCTGTGGGAAATTGTGTCGAAGGCCATACTAAAGTCCAAGTAGACAACATCCACAGCCTTCCCCCATCCAAAAGGATGGGTCACATGGTCATAGAAAGAGATCAGGTTTGTTAAGCAAGATGTCACTTTCATAAACCCATGCTGGCTGGCCCTGATCCCTTGGCTTCCCTGCAATTGCCATGAGTTCTCACTCAAGATAATCCTCTCCATGATCTTCCTGAAGTCAAGATGACAAGCCTGTAGTTCTCCAGATCCCCTTTCCATCCTTTCTTATAGATAGGTGTCACATCAGCCACCCTCCAATCATCTGGTACCTCTCCTGTTGACCAGGATTTCTGAAAAATGGTGGAGAGAGGCTTGGTGAGCTCTCCTGCCAGCTCCCTAAGTACTCTTGGGTGAATGCCATCTGTCCCCATAGACTTATGAGTATCAAAGTGCAGAAGCAGATCATTAACTACTTCTTCCTGGATTAAGGGGGGATTGTGCTGCTCACCATCGTTATCTTCAAGATCAGGATGCTGAACACCATGGGAACAATTGGTCTGTCCACTAAAGACAAAGGCAAAGACAACATTAAGTATCTCAGCCTTATCCTTATCATTGGTTGCAATGTTCCCCCCTGCATCCAGTAAGGGATGGAGATTCTCCCTCATACTCTTTTTATTGCTAAAGTACTTGTAGAAGCTTTTTTTATTGTCCTTTATATCAGTAGCCAGGTTTAGTTCCAGCTGGGCTTTTGCCTTCCTAATTTCCTCTCTATATAATCTGACAAGGTCTTTGTACTCCTCCTGAGTTGCCTGGCCCTTCTTCCAAAGGTGGTAAACCCTTCTTTTCTTCCTAAGTCCCACCAAAAGCTCCCTATTCAACCAGGCTGGCCATTTTCCCCGCCTTTTAATCTTATGACACATGGGGATGGCCTTCTCCTGGGCCTGTAAAATTTCCTTCTTAAAGACTGCCCTGGACCCTTTTGCCTTTCACAACTGTCTCCCACTGGACTTTCTCAGCTAGTGTTCTGAACAGTCTAAAGTCTGCCCTCTGGAAATCGAAGGTGGAGGTTTTGCTAACCACCCTATTTATATATATTAACATCGCCCTAAAACCACTCTTCCTCATTTCCTGTATTCTAATAGAATTAAACAGATCATGCCTGGAGATCAATAATGGATCCTCTAAACCACTTCAAGAGACCCCGCTGACAGCTGCTATAGCCATTTCCTTTGGCAGGTGTCCTACTAATTTCTAAACTCTATTTAACCATTGACATATTGCATTTATTGTGAAAATGTTCTTATTCTCAATCCTTCTGCCTCCACAGAATATTCTTATGTTAAAAATACATAAAGAATGACTTTTAAGAAGTCAGAATAGTAGAAGAAGTTCGAATTGCCTTTTGAGACATAAAAAAAAATAATTTAGGGATAATCTTTTATATATACATTGATTTTTGTTTGTTTGTTTTGCCATATATATGTTTATATCAAAGATTTCAACGACTTTGAAGAAGGGCAGCACAACTGCAAACCAAGTAACTTAGGCTTCAGGGATATCTTCATTATGAAAAAAAAATATCTCAACAAAGTAGTTTAATATCTTACCAAATCTCACTTGGAGATTCTTAAAAATTAACAACTGATCACTGGCTGCCTTTTTACTTTCTTGCACTTTGTAGACAGGGTATGATTAGATGAATCATCTCAGTTCAAACAGCAAATATAATGCAGGGGCAGCAGCAAAATTCAGCCTCACTGAATATAGTCTTGTGGTCAATACTGGAATCTTCCATCTTAACACCAGTGTCCAGAAGCAATGAAAAGCTCAGGCAGAAGCAAAGAAGCATATATATATTCATATGTTCAGATAGAAACTTTCATTCTCAAAGATGAAAGTTTAAGTATGAATTACATGCACAAAGCTACCATTTAGTATTTATGAAGAAAAAAAATCACTCAGAATATATTGGCTAATGGTATTTTATGGTCATTCTAATTAAGGGTTTTTAAAAAATGTGTTAATAACTTGAAAATTTCCCTTTACAGCATAGGAATTCTGACGTAGAAGTATATGAAAGTTGTACTGGGACTGGTGCTGTTTAATATCTTTGTTGGTGAAGTGGACATTGGGTGCACCCTCAACAAGTGTGCTGACAACAAGAAGCTGTGTGGTGCAGTCGATATGCTGTAGGGAAGGATGCCATCAATCAGAAGGCTGGAACACCTCTCCTGTGAACACAGGCTAAGAGAGTTGGGGTTTTTCAAGCTGGAGAAGAGAAGGTTACAGGGATACCTTATCGCAACCTTCCAGTATCTGAAGTCAGCCTACAAGAAACCTGCAGAGGAAATTTTTATGAGGGCTTGTAGTGATAGGATAAAGAATAACGGTTTTAAAATGAAAGAGGATAGATTTTATTAGAAATTAGGAAGAAATTCTTCACTATATGGGTGGTGAGACACTGGAACAGGTTGCCCAGGAAAGTCGTGGATGTTCCATCATTGGATATGCTCAAGACCAGGTTGAATGGGGCTTTGAGCAACCTGATAGATGAGGAGTTGTCCCTTCTTATGGCAGGGAGGTTGGAATTAGATGATCTTTAAGGTCCATTCCAATGCAAACCATTCTATAATTTAAAGGAAGTTTTGAGATGAAGGCAATAACAGCAAAGCAACACTTCCAATATTGAACTGAATTGAAGGGAATGATTTTTGGAAAGAATACATTTTTTAACTAGGATTTTGGCTTTCTGTTTCTATAATAACATGAAATTTTTCCTACCACTGTCACTGATGCACTTGTGGCCTTGACCAGTGATGTGTCTGTCTTGGAGCCATGTAGCATTGTGTCTGTTGGACAAAGGGAAAGCTTCTTACAGAAGTCACCTCTGTAGCCCCTCCATTACCAAAACACACTACCTCTTCTCACACTATTAAATAAATAAATAACTTTCTAGGAATATAAAAATATTTTTTTTTCAGTATTTTTTTATGTGCATGTATGTTTTCATTACACTTCCTTCTAGAATGTGATATTTATATTTCCTATTCTAAGCTACTAAGCAAACTTAACATTGTACTGCAAAAGAAGTTACAGTCATCTGAATAATAAATATTCAAGGTATATTTGATCAGTGAAGGGATGAGGTTGTACCTATTAGGCCAGGAAAATCTGCATAGTCATAATACATTATGAGGAAAATTTGCTATGGAGTGAATATGATTATTTATGTTTTTAAACAGCCACGAAAGCAGGTGGATTTCTCTAGCTTTAGTCAAATTAAACTGAAGTGTCTCAGATAAGAGTAGAGTAATATCACTACACCAGAGAGAAAAGGTCCTCAGGAAAACAAATTAGCTTGCTAGATTCCTGGAGTCAAAAATGAATCTTAGTCACACTGTCTGACAAAGATGGCATTTCCTGACGCAGATAGTTACTGACTACAGGTTTTCCTAAAATGACACCCAGTACAAACAGTAGATGCCAGGGATCCCCTGTTCTCAAATGGAAGAGTTAGGCGTAGCCCCAGTGCAAAAACTTCTAAGTTAAATCTTTTTATTGATCAATATCTATATAATACTTTCTGTGTTACAGAATCCTCTTATCAACAGTAGGATATCAGCATGTGATAATGTGTTCATATCAGATAAAACATACAAAAAAAAGTAAAACTCCTACAATAGACCTTATTTCTTGGAAAAAAAGATTCACTTCATAAGTGAAGAAGTTATTTGTGTTGTTTTCAGGGTCTTCATGGTAGTAATATACACATGTTAAATGTAACTGGAGGTTAAGAATTTGAAAAAAACAGTCACAAAGGACACATAGGTGAAGCCTAGAGAATACTGTATTGCAATTAATCTTGTGTGATGACTTGACCAACAAGAATTTTTTTTTCTCCCTCTCTCCTAGCAGTGTGTTTCAAGCAATATTTATCCTCAGTTTGTCTGGTCTGTAGAATGACAAGCTTTCAAGAATGACAGAAGTCTTGTGGAGGAAATCTACCTGTGACAGATATGCACAAAATTATGGTGTTTAAACGTCACACACACGAACAGTGCCACATACACATGTATATGCGCACACACACACACACATGCATTGAGTGGCAGACTATGTAGTTTTGGTTTTCTGCCTTGTACATGCATCAAAATATTGACTTTTTACTACACATTATTTGCTGAGCTCCACATCCAAAAAAAATCTGTATACAAGCCGAGCACTGGGTAAACTGGAAACAAACACGCTGGGAATATATTTTCCTGGAAGCCTGGTTAAATCTTGCCATAATTGTAAGAAAATATTATTCTTACTATTTGAAGAGCAATCTCTTTTGTGATCAAATATTGATGGGTATTTGGGCTTTTAAAATAAATTAGATTTCTTTTAAATATTGATCTTTTTTCATTGTTGAATCTCTTAGTCATGCATAGTAAACCAAGTTGAAGGCAACTGCAATCAAAATTACAAAGTCAAAATAATTACTACTTTACAGTGGTTTCCAAGCTGTTTGCCACCATGTTTCTCCTGCAGTTACATATGCTTTCTAAGTTTAATAGATTGAAAACACAGAAATGGAATTTGTCTCTATTTGTGTGCTTTGTAAAACTTAATATTTATCTGAATTTAAAAGACAATTAATATAATTTGAGCCCAGAGGAAAGTTTCTTTTCTTCTTCTTTTCTTTTTTTTTTTTTAATAATAACTTAAAAAAAGACAACCCTCTTCTTTTAGCTCACAGCATTGTATTTTAAATGATAGTTTCTAGGCTCTTAAATCAAGGAGAAGCTTCTGAAAATATTATTATTATTACTATTGAAATGCTAAAATATTTTCAACAGTTAGGAAATATTAAATTATTTCT
Source organism: Chloroceryle amazona (assembly GCA_027560015.1). Classification (NCBI taxonomy): domain Eukaryota; kingdom Metazoa; phylum Chordata; class Aves; order Coraciiformes; family Cerylidae; genus Chloroceryle; species Chloroceryle amazona. The sequence continues at coordinate 39,668 of JANHFX010029726.1, forward strand.
CCTAAAACAGTCCTCAGAAATCCTAGATCTCTACTCACATAAATTTTAAATCACATAAAATTTCATGTACAGCTTTGGTTTTGTTGCTTTAGTGCATTTCATATTCTGTATTTATTGCACAAAACTATTTTCTTCAAATAAAACTCTTAGAAATCACAATGGCTCAGAAAAAAACACATACCTATATCTAAGTAAGGCTTAATGGTTGTTTTTCTTTGATAAGGAGGGTGCACACCTTAGAACAAACATATGTTAAATCAAGTAAGTATTTGGAGCACTTATGTGTAGATTTCTCCTTTTATACAGTCACACATTTCTGGCTGTTCTGGAGCCATAAAAAGTGCTCTGACCCATCATATGCATGCATGCCAGTTTAAAACCTCATGAAACTGCTCTATTTCACTAACTGGAAAAAAGCCGATGCACAATTCTAGCATTGAGAAAATTCTGACCAACAAACTTCTCTTATTTGCAACCTGCTAAAGAAAAAAAGAAAAAGCACATTATCATTGGCAGCAGAGTAATTTTCAAAGACTCAAGATCAAATTATTAATCAGGAGTCATTTGCAAAGACTTGGGATCAGGTTATTAATTTCCAGCCAGAACACATTCATTTGCATCTTGCCTTAAGCACTTGGTACTCTTTACATCACAAAGGACCCCCGAAGAAGAGCTATTCAGATGTGTTGATCTACAGTACTTTTTTAAGATTTTGAGTTGTTCTAGAGTATGTTTTAGCAGATGAAAAAGATTTCATAAAGAGAGAATGAATACACATAACAGAAATCTGTGTAGTTGCAGAACATATGGATATCAATAAATTGTTTGAGATGCTCTGTTCTGAAGTTTATCAGTAATTATCCTAAGATATTGAGAAACTAAAATGTCATATTGACCAAACAAGACAATCATGATGTTACCTATTTCAAAATGTCAAAACAGAGGAACTGTAATTTGTTTTTTTTTATTATTATTATTATTTTTATTTTGTGGTTTTGGTTTGGTTTGGTTTGGTTTTTTTTTTTTTGTTCCACTGACAATTAACTTCATATTTCAAGGTTCTGAGTGTATGGACAAATAGAGTAGGGAGAGATAAAGTATTCTCTTTTAATCACAGCTTATCTTCTGAATCAGAGCAGTATATTTAAATTTTTTTTATAATTTGCTACACAGCAACAAACTCTTAGGATTTGAGTCCTTGTAGACACAAACTTGTAGCTACAGAACCCCCGTGCTTTGCAAATTCAAACTCCTGTTAACATTATTAGAAGGCAGGAGTTTGTAAGGAAAGCAGAATTCCGTATTCTAAACAATATTTTTTTTTTTCCCCTACCATTTCTGTCTTCCTCTCATACAAAACAGATGGTTTATTTAAGCTTCCTCACATGTCATCTTAAAATATATCAATCTGCTTACAAAAGGAAAGAAAATGAAACTCATTATAGATCAAAGCTGATCCAGAATACATGGTACACTACTGGCCCTGGAAGACAAACACAAGCTAGCAAGGTGACCAGAGAATCTTGAGAGTTGAATGAAATGCAATTTCCCGACACATTTCTCCCATACTCGGCTGTGTGACAGAGGACTGCAAGTGCTTTCTGGTTTGTCTGAGGGGCCCTATCATCCTACCCTTGTAAGATACCCCAGGCTAGACAGAGATGCCGTGACTATTCACATTTATCCAAAAGGCCAAAGCACGGTGGGAAAGGGCCCGGTTGTCACACTGCAGGGTACTCTGCCTGTACACCCTTCGCTAAAAGCATCACTCTTCCTCTTTGGTCTGTCTTGGCTGCTGAGGGAGATTATAGGCAGAGGAGCTGTGAGGATTGCCTCAGCTGATGAATGAGGGAGTGACTGGTTGCCAGTTAAACATGTTGGGGAAGGGGCCCCTTTTGCCTGTTGCCACTGCAGGATCACCATGAGAAAGCAGGGAAACCTGAGGGGGACCATAATCCCCCTCTCCTCTATGTCAGCATAGGGCTAACTCTCCCTTCTAAAAGAGCATTCAGACTCCCTGACAGCATCCTCAGGCTCACTGCAGGCTGTGCGTGGGGGCTGAGAGGCAGCTATGAAGCCAGCCCAGAATCCGCATGCCTGTGCTGCAGCTTCATGGTGCTTACCCAGGATCCTCCAAAATTCACATTTTTTAAGTACAGCCATTTCTTCCCAGCCTTCTTCCAAATTCTTACTTGTCTCTTAGTTTTGTTTTCAGAAATGCTGGTAAGTCATGCATGGCAGCTCCAGCGTAGCAAGCCTCTGTATAAGACTGTCATTGCAATTAATGTCAGAATATTAAATGCGGTTTGCAGTTAGCTGCCTTTAGGGACTGATATAGTTGCAAGCACTTTCTGAGCATGTGACACACTGCTCACATTATAAGCCACTAACATCACTATTGAAAATTTTCACTATATCTTTCTACAGCACAAATGAATAGCTGTATATACAGTGTAAATCCTAGAAGTTTGTTCTGGTTCTGTTTCCTTGTCCTCAGTTTCTGTCTGAAATATATTAATAATATTATTTCCAGAGACAATTACTCAAAGAAATCACAACTATATATAATATTTCCACAACTTCTATTTTGCAAGATAGTGTTTTGATACAGTGGATGACTTTTGTTCTCTCAGAAAAAAATCAGAGCTTAATGATAGAGCAAGCATAGAGATGTACAGAGTGCATTAAAGTCACCTCCACTTTTCCTAACAAACACATTGCCATCTGTCATCCCCGTAACAGCGTGTGAAGGCAAAGAAATTTCAGTTTGAAGAAATGATCTAGAAAGAACCAGTCACTGCATTTGCATTGATTACTGCAAATGTGCTGCTGTAATGGCAAACCTGTTAGGGAACGTGTATCTGAATTCCTCTATTGCACACAAACGTACAGAAGGGAAAATGGGAACCTAGGGAAAGGCCTAATTATAGTGTCTTCCTGTCAAATGGCTGGAGGGATAAAATGTCATCTTCCTGCATAATAAATAAATTAGAATTTCAATATTTAAGTCCTTGTCAGCAAGAAGATATGTCACAGAAAAACCATTAATTCCTATACTGCCTCTAGGGTAAATTTTCACTATTGAGGGCATTTGGCTGTTAAATGCTAATATGAATTAAATAAATGCTTATGAAGTCTGAGATATCCAATCAAGAAAACATAGAAAAGATTAAACTTACATTCTGCCCGCTTCCCCCTCTTACAACAGTTGCTGGTTGTGATATCCAGATGTGAAGCACCTAATGAACATAACGGCATCTATTTTAGGAACTACTGTAACAACAATACTAATTTGCAGATCATGAGACATTAGAAAAAAATTAAAGACAAGGAAATTGTGGTGTCCCTGTCATTTGACTTCCTCAGTGGCACTTTGTAGTTTATCCTTGAAACTCATCAGATTCTCAGTAAACAACATTATTTCAGTGTCATCTGTATTCACCAGAAAATCCTAATAGCTGCTGAGGTAATCTTGACTGTCAGTCACGAACATGAATAGTAACCAATAGTGACCACATTTGCGTGTCTGGTCACATCACTCTTAACCAGATTCTTTGCTTCTCCTTTTTTCACACTTGCATTTCTTTGTATCATCACATCACTTTCTTCTTTATTGGACGCTCTATACAATGGATTCTCTCTCTCTAACCCTAAAGAAGAGGTGCAAAAATACTAAAATTTATACTTTTGCAGAGCAACTAAAAATAATTTTTAGAAAATCACCACCTTATAGTACTGAGATACATTTTTTCATGTAATAACATAACCAGTGTAAAAATATAGATTAACATTTTAAAAAACTTTTTTCTTATCTAACAAAAATTTGATGTGCTCTTTGAAAAACATTAATTTAGTATTTCACAAATGAAATAGTTAATTTCAAAATCCACAATGTGAATGCAATTTTTATAGTGATGCCTTTCTGTAATCCCATTTTTGACACATTTATTTCTCAGAAAACTCAAGTAGCCTACCCTTTCTACTGTCATCATCCTTCCATGTACTTCTCTCCCTTACCGTGGCAGCCTTAGTGACCTTGTGTGTCCTGGAAGACCGTGTAATGAGGAGCAGACAGAGTTCAGAAAGAAGAGTAGCAGCATGTGAATACCAAGACCACTGCAGAAATCCTTGAATTTGTGAGATAGACTGAAAGTCATTGAGGATTGTCACTGGAGGCAGCTTTTTTTCAGAAAAGTCCCTCAGATGTTGCCTGAATTGCCTGCCAGGATTTGACCTTAACCTTTCAAGAGAAGTCTATCAGGAGCACAAGGGATATATTCAAGTTTATCAGGAACTTAATTGGGAAAGTTCAGAGTCAAAATTTATACAGATGCACCAAAGGCCAGAGCTACAGATGCGTACCATCTTGGTCAGCATTATCACTGATGTCTACTTAGAAGAGAATGTTCCCTGGCTTGCAAACAAGTGATCGTTATTCTACCCAGTTTTGCCTGGTTAGCTATCATCTAGATGCTTTTTTTTTTTTTAACCCATTTGTTACCCTAGAGATAGGAAGCAGAAGGTGAAAGCACACCAATGTTTTGCTCACAAGGTAGGGATAACCCACTAGATATGCAGGCAGAGTGCTTAAAGCAAGTTCCTTTGCTGAAAAATTGAAAGGCTTTTTCATGATGGCACTTGGATGTTTTTTATAGTCATTGTGCCTCAAATAGCTTCCTGAAAGCCCATCTGAAAAATGTCATAACCCTGGGCAATCTAACTACATTTTTTTAATGTTTCCTACATCTTCATCATCCAGAAGGGTAAGTCTTGGATGACAGATCTAGCCTTCAGCTCTACCTGTGAAACCTCATCATCTTCAAATCAAGGTCATAATGACATGCATGCTTGGAAGTGAAGTTGCACACTGCTAGGTCAGGGTATAAAGTGCCCAGAAAGCCTTTGTTACTGCCACCAAGATGTCAGGTGAAAAAAACCCAGCTTAACTGTTAAATCCCAGACTGAGGTTTCAGGCTGGCAGCTTAGCGAAGAAAAAGAGCTTGGTAAAACTGTTGCAGAGCAGTGTGGAGATGTAACCTGGACACATCACATCCATGGAAAATAAGCAGGAGAGAGTTGTTCATCCAGAGTACAAATAATTAATTTATGAGTACCCTACAAAAATACATGTTTGCATTTGGGAAACTCACTTTCTCAGCGGCTTTAACACCCATCATCTCTAAATCTTGAAGAGCATCTTTCCAGCAGAAATGATCTTGCTCAAAAACCCTATCAAAAGATAGAAAACAGGAAACCTTTTATCTGAAAGAATTTGATGAACTGTATGTTAGAATTGTTATTGGTGCATGAGATAGATAGTAGTCATGTGAGGTTTCCGCAGGCAAAAGAGAGTGTAGCTGAATAATGATGTGTTTTGTTCATTCAGATACTGGATTGCTCAAAAGCAAGACTTAACATATATAATTTCTGTAGGTACTTAGAAGAGTGTGACAAAAATATAATCTTCTATCTGAGATTGGTAGCTTTTTTGAATCATGCTCTAAATAAATAAAATGTAATGCATAGTCACACCTTACAGTATCTAAACATTAACAGTCCTCAAGGAATAGCCACTCCATTGTTTGGGAGGGGGTGGGGAGGAAGAAGTTAACATCCATTTTCCCCTTCCATTTTGATCTATGAAGTGATATTATATGACTGCACTCACTGCTTAGTGCAAGGCACACTTTATAGTGCAGTCCTTCAGTGGTAAACTCATGGCCAAGCTTTATAACCTTTTGCCATTAAATATATAGCATTTTATTCCTCTCAGAGATTAAGAAATGAGGTAAAATAAAAGCTGCAGAGAACATTCTGAACAAGTTAGAGAAAAAAAAAAAAAAATTCTTGTGTCTGTGCCATGCTATTTTACTAGTTTTTTTTTTTAAATAGTGTTACGTAAGCATTGTTAGAGTGGATTTAATGCTGTAGAAACCAAGTTCTACAAAAGCAGCTCTAGAGCAGTAAAAACATCAAATGATTTTATACCGGTGTATTCCTGTATAAAGCAGGATGGTATGCAAGACTAATGAGTTGCAGAGGAGAAAACAGTTTCAGTTTCTGGTATCGTGCTTGAGAATATCAAAAAATTGAAGTCTTTCAGCTCATACTGGACTTCATATATCTGCTGCCAGAAAGAGTATTCATTCTGACATGATTCCACTTACCAAGTTCTTTGCAGTCCGAGGGCTCTACTGGTTTTCAGTCAAAGAGAAAGGAACATAATGCAGAACCTGTCATCTGCTACATATGACTATAGCCTTACCATGCCTGTGGGAAGTTTTGGAGAAGAAAGCTGCTTGTAGAACATTTCTTTGGTGAAATTAGTTTAGAATGATCTTAACATTGACACTGTCATAGATAAAGTGAAAGAAAGACAGAAGACATTGATCAAGAGAGGAAGATGTTCTGTGAATTAGAAGAAGCTATTTTTTTTTTAAGTTTGAACTAGTTCAGTCACTGTCACCTATAGACTGAGAATCAGCAGGGACTAAGCCCATCAAAAGCATTAGGAACAGTAACCAGATATTTTATTACGAATCTTTAACACAATATTTGTTTCTTCTTTGCTTCCACAACAGTCAAGGCTAAAGAAATAGAAAGTAAGATTCATGCCTCAGTTTTCAAAATTTATTCCAGTGGGGTAACAACAGGTAACTTCTTGTTCTACCATCTTTTTGTCATCTCACTGAAGACAACACTTAAGTCCCGGAACAGGAGAGAATGGGATAATACAGTTTCTCTTGGGTGATTATTGGAGAGCTCTAAGGCACACATTAATATTATATTCAACTAACAGGTGATAAATAGAGTTCATATGGAATGAATGGCATGAGAGTAATCAGTGCATAACAATCATCAATTGATACCCATGACACTCCTATTTCAAACTGTTTATCTCATTTTTAACAGCATGCATAACATAAAATTAGTTGAAAATTCAAACTGTATTTTTACAAATGAAACCTGTGTCAGAAAAGCAGGAAAATATATGGTCACAGCAATTCAGAGCACTACAACTATGAGAAAATAATGCACACACCAGCCGGTACATCTTGGTGGCCTCTCTGGCACAAGCATCTAGAAGGCAAGGTAGTAAAAATGACACATCATACCTCATTGACCTTGACACATCTAGTGGCCACATTAAAAAAATTAACTGCAGAAAATATACTACCTTACTGTTGTTTTAAATGTAGTTTGAGAATAGCATCCAGACTGCAAATGTGTCCGCTTGACTGAGTGTCATACCACTGTGATCTTCAGGTACCTTGTCATTTACCCATATAACACATCCATCCGTCCACCCATCCCGTGTGCATTAGAATGCATTGCGTTTTCTGTGTTCAGAGCAATCAGCCATTGCTAAATCCTCACACTATGACACTTGTCTGTGACTTGTTTCTATGTAGTCTGGGCAATCAAGCATCCAAGCGGAGGGCAAACATTATCTTGCACTTAAGTTCTCACTTTTCACATATATGTTTTGTAGAATAATGACATATGGCCCAAGAATATTCCTACATTTTAAGTTTGAAGCTGTGGTTAGCATTTAATGTGACTAGTATTTAATGTGACTAGCACATGTCACAAATGTGTTCTTAAAAACACAAGGAACCTATTATCATATATCTTTGAAAATAGCATTCCTCTGTCAGATGTTCATTCAATGACTTTACATAAACCTTTACATTTTAAAATGTGCAAGTGACCAGTGCTGCAGCAGACAAGCCTGGTCATTATAGAAAAGCCTCTCTGTTAAATGTTAGATATTGAGTATATATAAAGAAGACAGTAACAAAGGAGATAAACAGAACCATTAAACATAAATCTTTCAGTTAGGGAGATCTGGCAGGATCTGTACTCCTGTTTAACTCACAGGGTTATCAGTACATGTGTTCAGATGCAGATGCAGCACCAGGAGAAGCTGCATGTCTGACAGATAACATACACACACACCAAAAATTGCTTGACACATTAAAGTAGCAATTTTCAACTTTACACATAAATATTGTCTTCAATACAATGAGCTGTCACTGAACCTGGTATCAAAGCAGGCCCCAGATAATCGGTGCTTCATTTGCAATGGTGCAGGTCAATACTGGAGACTGACAGAGGCATTATATAGACCATCTACCCACTCAAAGTGAAGTTTAGTCATTGATATGTTGATTGTAAAAAAAAAAGATGGGAGGGGGGCACACAACAGAAAATGACCTGCAATCATTTCCAGACCTGGAGTTTTCAATTGTTTCTACTCATTGCAATCTTTTCTTACTGCCAATGACTGTGAGGGCCATAGTACTTTGTTGTATAGACAGAGGAGATTCACAGTATCCCAGACTTCCTGGTATGTGTACACATCAATCCCTCAGGATGACTTGTGCCTAGAGTGGGGTGAGAGTGACTGGAGTGACTGGAAAGAAGGCAACAGACGGTTTTTATAGGGGAAAGCTGTTGTGGCCTGAAGCATCAGTGCAATCAAACATGTAAAGAAGAAGAAACCTCTACATCAGGCTATGCCTACTGTCCCATGTGCAAAAAACATAGCTGGAATCCATTTTTATGTTTAAAAATCCCAAGGGTCTTCCAGAAAAGACAAGAAACAAGAACATGAGTTTTCTACCATATCTGATTATTTGGGAAAAAAGTTAGCTCTTAAAGAAACATAAACTATTTACCAGGGGTACAGGTTACAGTCAGTGATTCATACATTTTTATTTCTACTTTCATCCCATCACTCATTTTTTTTTAGAGTTAACAAGTTTTTTATTTACATTTGCAGGTACTCTGTCCTGGCAGTGTTTTGGTTTCAAATTATAAGCTCCTGAAGTTCCTCAGCCTCAATGTCTTCATGTTTTCTGTTCTTCTATTTTCTCAGAGGTTCAGAAGTAGAAGGAGCTGTGGACTTTTTACATTATAGCACAGCTTCCAGGAAAAGACCTGAAATACTTTTATCATTTCATTAGCATGAAATGTGCCGAATTTCATACTTCCCATTAAAGATGTTTTCAAGACCAGGTTTATAGCACCTTTCTCTTTTCAGCTTGCTTGCTTTTATCCTACTTTATTCTCTTAACTTACTTTGTAAATTTTTTAATTCAAATATATTTAGAAAAAATTCCAACTTGACTAAAGGCAACAAAAGCTTTGCTGTCAATTTCAATAAAGACGGAGTTCTATCTTTACAATTTAGTATCTCAGCATTTTCAGTGTTATTTGAGTGAGCTTTTCAACTGTATGGTGCTTGAGGTAGAAATACCTAATTTTGTGTCTGTATGCCAAGCTTGATGGTTCCAACCTCCAGCTGGAATATTTAAATAAATATTAGTAAAACAGTAAAGGAACAATATCTCTTTAAGAGCTAAAAATAATGACTACAAGCAGCTTGAAAGGTATGATACCATTTAAAATGTTAATTTTCCAATTTCAATATATGCCACTTAACATACTACCAAGACAAACAGTATATTCTGATTGCATTTTGTTACTTCATCGATGGACTTACCTGCTCTGCTGAGATTGTTTTTAGCCTAGATATATAACATTATCTATACAAAGTATTAATTTTCTAATCTTTACATGAACAATGCAAGTTTTACCTTCCTGATTACTTTAATACTGCATTTAATTGTCAATATGATTTCTGTATTACCTCAAATTCAAGTACAGTGAATTCATTTTGAACAAAAAAACCTCACTAAATGTTGTAGAATTTAATCAAAACAGCAAATAATGTTATGTGCATATGTAAATAAGATCCCGTGGGTGTGGACAATCAGCATCTACATAGAAATGCAATGTAAAACCATACACATGATATATGAGAGTCCTGTTGTATGACTGTGGCACTAATCAGAATAAAATTTTGACCAATAGTGCTACCCATAAAGATTTTCTCTATATACCAGAACTTTGTTTAGCACTGAATATATAGCATGCAGTACAGTCAAGCTCCCAGCTGACTACCATAATTTTGATTATCCCAATAAAATAAATGTTTAGTAAAAAACTGTGAAACTGAAAATACAACCACTGGTAACATCTGCACAGATGCAGACTAATAGACTATATATTTATGTATATGTAGCTATAAATGTAAGGACTAACATATCAAACTCTCGATCTTCAAAAGATTGCAGATTCCACCAAATTAGGAATATAATTGTATTTATGTATTACCTCAGGTATAGAAATGGGTGGCAAAGCTCCAGATGAATTCTGCATATTACCTCAGTAAAGGTATAATGAAATCTTTAGTAAGAAATTTCTATAGCAGTGTAAAATAAATAAATTTTAAACACAAGATCCTAGCAGCACTTAAACACTCTTCTACACAGTAATTAAGTTTATTCTAAGTCTGTAAAGCTTCATGGAACATTTGGGTAAATGCTCTAATGGAAATAATATTTTTATAAGGATCACCACAGTAATTATACTATGTCAGAGTTCCAGCAGCAGTCTCCAAAGAGGGAACAATACTACTGAACAGGAAAGTTACTTCCTCTTCTGTATTTCATAATGTGAAGAAACTGTGGAGAATTTGTTGCTTAATGGCTTTATGTTGCAAGCAAAGCCAGCAGTCATCATTCCAAGAGCTCATTTGTTTGGGTCAAGCAGAGAAAATTGTCAAACAGTTATAAACAATGCTATAGAGACAAGACAAACGATGCAGTTACACAAGCTTCCTGACTGTTTTGCACTCAGATTGATACTGTTCCTGGGGATGAGGAAGTGGAAGGAAAACAGTACTCCAAGGACTCCACTTACTTAATTTGAACCTTCTGCTTCTCCCATTCAAGGTAACAGTAAAGCTGGCAAAACTGAGTAATAATAAAAAGGAACGGAATTCATCCAGCTGTGCTATTTTATTTTTTTTTTAATACAGCCTAATTAACCTGTAGAACTCACTGTCATAAAATCGCAGCAAGGTTAAAAGGTTAATGAGATTCAAGGTAGTTTTGTAGTGTAAATATCCACAGATATGTTAGATAGGATACTGTACCCACCAGGTTGTTATTCACATTCTATTTCAGGTAAATAATGTACCACAAAGGATGTTTATTTTTCTTTGGGCTTCTCTTTCAGGTGTGCAAGAGCATAGGTCAAAGCAGGGAGGCTGAACAGACAAAGCACTAGTTTATTGGGCTGTAACATCCTCTTTCTTCCTTGCTGTATAGCACTAGAGTAAATAGGTACAAGAGACTAATAATGGTAGAGCAGAGTGGCGCACAGTTATATTACTGGGGAAAATAACATTTTCTTTGAAGGGCTTTTTGGTACATGGTTTGGTTTTTTTTGGTTTTGTTTTCCTGATTTTTCTCCAGAAAGTAATATATTTATCATAAAAACAAACTGAAGAGAGATGTCATAGACTCTCAGCCTAAATCCAGACATTGACTTCCAAACATAATTTTGGCAACCAAAGATTTCATCTGCATCAGTCTCACCAAAGACAGTTAACAAAATAATTCCTTTAGTGTCAATATGTAGCTTACTCTTACTGCTAGTGTTCCTATAAAAATACGACCTTCACCCCTTCATAACTTTGCTTTGCAAGAAACCCTGACATTTTCAGTATGCAAATCAAACAGATTTTATGGCAAATGACTACAGGCATGACAAAGCATGACAAAGATGATGTCTCTACCAATTAATTTCAAGGAAGACAGGAATTCAGTTCTTCTAAGTGCACAGCAGGAATTAATGTTAGAGTATTATGATCAGCACTGTTTCCACATGGAGCCTCGTACCCATACAGATCCTACATGTAGATAAAGAGCATCAGTAATATGCTACAGAGTTCAAGATAATGACAATACAGATCATCTCTTCTGTCTTTTTGCCAACTTTTTTGTTTTGTTTTGTTTTGTTTTCTGAAAAGAGGCAACCTGGGAACATAGGACCCTCAGATCACTTTCTAAGAAACTCACAGTTGCCTAGTACACCGGGTCAAATTCAAAGCCCAGTAAAGCATCAAGGCTCCCTACATTTCAAGAGGATAACATGAAAAACAAATTAGTTGCTTAGAGCTTGCCATTTACAAGCGCTGGCTACAACAGTACAGATTAAATCCTGTTTCCCCTCAGGGATAAAATGGTTTGGTGAATGTACTCAACTCTTCATGCTAAAACAGTCGCTGAGTATAAATAAACTTTCCTCAGCACTGTACAGAAGCCACAATTTCACTGTCAGCTTGACACTTAACTTCTGTGCCTTGTCTCTGAGCGGTAGTGTGAATCTCATCCTTCGCATTTTAGCCTTGACAGGAAGAACAAAAGATACCTGACTCCGATAGGCTACTGCCTTGGGCCTGTACAAACGCCTTTGCTTTTCCTGCACTGCCATAGTACCTGTTCCGACACTATTATTCCACAGCTGCCACATCTTTTTATTTTTTTTAAAGAGAGAAAACATATTGAAAATCACACAGATTGACAGCCATACCAAGAAGAAACTGGAATTATAAATCTGTTCCCTGAAGTTGATAGATGCATGACCTATACAGACATTCTTAGGCAGAAACAGGTTTTGAATGCATCTGTAATGATCAGTCCTGCACAGACTACAAAAGGGAAGCTACTACATTTACCTGATAAAAGCAGGGCTTATCATATTTAACACTGAACTCATTTTTATTTTTATTAAAAGCAATAAAAGCCATTATGAATATTGCACAACAGATCATATAATTATTCCCACTAAGCGGATTAGCCCTTTTTATAGCATATCATTATAATACTCTTTGACATTATGTAAAATGCAAGCTACAGTACTTCTTACTCTTGATGATGACATGCAATCAATTGCTGTCAAACTGGGGTATAACTCTAAAAAGTTCCTGTCTCAAAAAATATGTCCCGGAACAGAGAATATACTTGCCACAATATGTAATTTTTCTTAATGGTAACATTTTTTTGTCCTTACTTTTTTCTCTCTCCAGTCAATAAACTCTGTAACCCTTAATCTTTTTGTTATTTCTTTCAACTAAGTAAACACCTGCTTCATCGTCTATGTGTGTTGGTGGAAATTCTCCCTGTGAATACCACTACAAGTTTCTTCATCTTTGCCATTCTTAGTGTTTTTCTCAACATATATGTATGAATAATAAACAAACCTCATGACAGAATGACTATCAAAATATTCAAACATAAAATTTTAGATTTAGGGAGAAAAAAGGTGCGAATAATTCATATTTCAAGCCTACTTTATTTTCTAGTTTCTAAGTGAAACAACTTTCATTATGTTTCAAAGCAAATATTAGTCACAAATAAAAATATCTGGCAGGACTCTAGAGGAAATATATTTTAAAATTAAGTTTTTATTTAAGCTGTCATAAAAAAAAATATACACCTCTGCAAACCCACATCAGCTATTTCCACACTAGTTCTGTTTAAAGGAAAGTAATCAAGTCCTTTGGTGTGGCTCAAATGCAGGATCATTTTCAGTAGCACCACCTAGGCTACTACATTGGATGAAAACTGGTGGGAAGGAGAAGCCAGAACCCAAACTGTATCATTTCTGCTAGGCTATGTGAGAAAAAGTCACCTGCACACCCACAGAGATGCACAGAGAGACAATGGCAGGAGAAGGAGCCCGAGTAATACCCTGTCTCAGCTCATCCCAGTCTTGTCTGTCCATACCATACATAAATCAGTGCAGTCTGTCATGTTGTCTCATTAAACTCCATTTCTAACTTTTTCTTGGGTGAGGGACTCCTGGTTCTATGTGCATGTATGCCTTTCATTCATTACAGTTCTTCTGGCTTCCTCCAACTCTTCTCAGTACAGCACTGCTGCCTTGTTTCAAACAGTTCAATTGTACATGGATATGTGATAAACTGCAGCAAAGTTAACCTGTTTAAAATAAAACAACAACAACAAAAATATTAATAAAGTCATTGTAAAAAAAAAAATAGGTCATTTAATAAAATTAGGCTTAAGTATAACCAAGGTGCTTAAACGAGTGGGATCAAAATCTTCCTGCAGAAGGACAGAAAATAACAATTAAGTTTGGAGTAGAAGAGGCATACACAAGTTAAATTATGCCTGCTGCAGTGGAAAGATAAAACATGAAGCCAACAACCTCACACAGCTTGATGGTGGTACACATTCTTGGCTTGATGTTAATTCTTTTTACTCTCTTTGGAAATTTATGTAGAAAAACCTGTTTGACACAGATTTTACTTTGTTAGAACAATTTAAGAAACAGTCAGGCATAAAAAAAATGTAGTCTAAGAAATAGATCTAAACCAACCACACGCAGTCCTTTCTAATAGTCAGGTTTTCTTTTCATCATAGAGAGCACCTTTGACTATCACCAAAAATCATAGAAATCATAGAATCATAGAAATGTCTGGGTTGGAAGGGACCTCTAGAGGTCATCTAGTCCAACCCCCCTACTGAGAGCAGGACCATCTTCAACTAGAGGAGGTTCCTCAGAGCCTCATAAAGCCTCACCTTGAATGTCTTCAGGGATGGGGACTCAACTACCTCCTTGGGCAACCTGTTCCAGTGTTCCACGACCCTCATGGTAAAGAAGAAAAAAGATAACTGTTATGTTAGAGGTTCCTTTTAGATTTGTGATTATTGCTGATATATCCTCCATGATGACCGTCCTTCAGTCTAAATTACTTACACTAATAGTAGAGTAAAACACTAACATTATACACTTTTATTATAATCTGAACAAGAGTTGGTTTTGTTTGTTTGCTTGTTAATGACATGAAATGTCTGAGATTTAAGTATCTTTAAATTTGAATATAATTTTGGTATTACCTCTACTTCTTTAAAATACAGTATGCTAATAATACTCTACAAACTTAAGAATCTAAAGAATGCAACTTATGTGGGGATTTGTAAGGGATTTGAAATTTCAATGGCAATATGTGTATTATATTAAAAACCAAAAGTCATTTTGTCCTGAATACTTTTTCATTTACACTTAGGAAAATATCTCAGATTCCAGCAAATTGGGAAGTAAAATAATGCTTTTTGTATTTTATTTTATTTTATTTTTAAAGATGTTCCGTGCGCCTAGAAAATGCCTAAATTACATTCACTAAGTATCTTTTTAATCATGGACCAATTTGATGTACTTTCTAAACTTATATTATTCTACACTTGTTACATCAAATAAACGTTAGTAGAAAGCTGCTTGGTTGTTAAATATAAAGCGTATTTTATATACTACATCCCTCTATTAACATGAATACAAAGTCAGCATCTTTTATGAGACATAACAAAATATTGAATGTTATAAGTAGGTCCATAGAAAACATTGCACATATGAGAGACAGTAAAAACTGTCAGAAATCCACACCAGTGGGAGAAAGTTTAGCTAATTCTGGTGGAGACATTATTCAAGCTTTGCTGAAAAGTTTACAGACAAGCAACTTTCCTGTTAGTTCTTGATGCCAATTCAAAGTTTTGAAATTTATATAAAGGTTTATCTTATGCTGTTGTTTAAACTGTAATTAGAAAATGCAAAAATATTGTAGTTTAAAAATGTTCTAAATGTACAAGTGACTCCTATGAATTGTGACTGGTTTTGCCATCCCTTTAAACGTCTGATTTACAAATTATTTGAAGTACTTAATTTTAACCATATGGATAGTCCCATTAACTTCATTAAGATTTAAATATGTGCTCAAAGCTGAATGTTTAGTGAATATAAATTTCCAAGAATAAATAGAAAACAATCTGAGAAGTTTAGTACAGGAAATGTTTATTATTTAAAATTCATTTTTCAATTATAAACATGGCATTTGCATGAGGGTTCTTCTCTAACCATAATTTAATGTGAGCTATGTGAGACCACAGGACTTGTGCTCAGTCAAAAAACAACCAGAAGCCAACAGAAGATTAATTGCTGTACTTGGAAGAATATGTTCACCTCTGATTTGTATGTAACATAATTTTTCAAAGCATATATGAGACGTGGACTAAAACATGTAAGATAATTTAACTAGGGAGTGATACTAGGGAGGATTAGAACTGGGTTGTTTTTTTTTTTCATTATAAAAAGTCTTGTAGAAATCACAGAGGTATTGTGAATTTGCTTAATAAATATTTAAGATTTTGACTAGATTAATCATGGGATACATTTTTTTTTTTTATCAGGCTTAGGTTCACTCTCAAAATGTTATTGAAAATTTCCTAAAAGAACCCTATAAATATTTGTCTTCAAAATAGCCCAGAGATCTCAATGTGCTTTTCTACTGGTGTTTAAATCATGCCTAGAGGCATGGCTGACTCCAACGGAATGAAGTTCAACAAGGCCAAGTGCCGGGTCCTGCACTTTGGCCACAACCCCATGCAGCGCTACAGGCTGGACACAGAGTGGCTGGATAGCAGCCAGG